>VOMN01141150.1:0-28963 GCA_014899125.1 Orchestia grillus
ACAGTAGTCGATACGTGATAATACTAGTGATTGAATTGCTAATAATCTGTTTTTTTCCTCTAACACGTTCTTCACCTCGATAAAAAACATCAAGGTTCCATTTATTATATTACATATTTTATCCAGGTTCAAAACATGTAATACATGTTCAGGTTCTGAAAGTATTTAGGTTCAAAAACCGAAAGAATAGTAGAAATAATTCCCTCACTCATTCAACTATAAAATTCTCAACAAATTTGGGACTGAAACTAGCCATCAGCCGTCTATACCTTCGTACCCTCGTCATCTAAAATCTTCGTTACTCCCAATGCAAAGCCCCCTCTTATTCTAACGACGCGTCGTTTGCATACTTTCCGTAAGTAGTGAGATGGTGAGTGGTTTTCTTTTCCCTCTTATCATTTACTATTTCTGCTGGTGGTCCTCGTTATAGTCGTGTTTTTTTATGTGAAATTTGAATTTTGTTCATAATAAGTACTACTTACTCTAGCATTACCTTTACTTTCTTACAACAATTCTTATGATTATCTTTGAAAATGAGTTTTTCTTGCATCTATGTTTTTTTACAAATGATATTACATTAGCATCGTTCAAAAATACGATTGTATGATTTTTTTACTCATATTCTTTAGTACCGCGTGTTGAAAAAAAGTGTCCGAATGCATAGGGTAATTTGCTGTCAAAGAAACTTTGGATCTTTAAGTATTGATATAAGTTTTCTGAAAAAAATCGCAATGACTATAACGGAAGATATGAATTCAAGTAATGGCATTCCTAAATTTTTAACCGTTTCTTTTTTTATTCGGAAAATAGTTAAATCCTACTTGATGCTTCCACCACAATATCAGCTAATGTAAGATACTTTTAGGTCTACTGAAGAAAACCAGAGCAAAATTATTGGGCTGGTGTATCGACTTCCAAAATTTCTCAATTTCCAGAAGAAGCCTTCAAGATTTGATATAATGTTTAGCCAATATGTATATATCTAATTTAAGCGCATACATTTAAATAAACAAGCATTTCGATACAGGCGTAAAAAGGAGAGTAAATTCTTCCCAGCGAAGTCACAGAAGACAGATTACATACTTCATCATCTTTTGTTTCTCAACAACTTATTTCACTATTTAAAAATAGGATGTGAACATCTTTTCTGCATTATGAATGCATGTTTTTCCACAATGTTTTTTCCAAATTTTGAACATATAGCAGTTTCATGTCCTCTCAGTTCAAAATAGGGTCCACTTTCAAAGCCAGTTTTCAAATATCACCGACGAGGAGTTTTATCGACGCTCCTCCTAAATATTCTGAACTCGTGCGCTGTTTCCAGTTTCCAAGATTCTCCCAAAACTCGAACCTTTTCCTGTTTTCGAATCTGAACTTGAGGGAAGAAAATGCGCGACAAAGAGGACAGAAGCGGCGTGTGACCAAGCGGCAAATTGCGTGATGTCTCACAGAGAGCTTACGACGTGACTACTTGCGATGGAGTGGGGGACATATTACGATGCCTGTTCTAGAGGCGGAGTCGTGAAGTGAGGGACATATTACAATGTTTGTTCTAGAGGCAGTGTCGTGAAGTGAGGGACATATTACAATGCCTGATCTAGAGGCGGTGTCGTGAAGTGAGGGACATATTACAATGCCTGATCTGGNCAATGCCTGATCTGGAGGTAGTGTCGTGAAGTGCGGGACATATTACAATACCTGTTCTAGAGGCAGTGTCGTAAAGTTAGGGACATATTACAATGCTGATCTAGAGACGGTATCGTGAAGTGAGGGACATATCACAATGCCTGATCTAGAGGCGGTGTCGTGACGTGAGGCGCGAACTTAATGTCGGATGTAGAGGCGAAGTTGTAAAGTGAGAGACACATATCACTGGCTTTTGTAGAGATTTTGTAAATTGAGGGACACAACCAAATGGAGAATACAGAGGTAGTGTTGCGTAGTGAGGGACACATTTCAACCGTTAACGCAGAATTGCTGTCGCCAAGTAAGGAATACATTAAAATAAATGAATTATTGATGAGTTTATCCCATAAGAGATAAATTAGAATATCTGATGTGGCAGCAGTAGCATAAATGAGGTTGATTTCGTTAAGTTGAACGGAATGTTTTTGTAATTTTTCTCATATTTTTACTTTAATCGACGTTTGGTAACAATCGTGCAGTTCTACTTGCTAAATCAATGATCTTCCTTGCCATTACTCTGTACCACTGTTTTTTTTCCGTTTTCGTTTCTGAGATACACGAAGCAACAAAATCGATAGGAAGTAAAACATCGATTAGGACGTTACCAACTTTAATATTTTCCTCACCAAGCATGAGCTGTACAATAGAAAACAAGTTTAAGTGTTTTGTGCGCATTTTGAAGGTGATTAACGAGAGCTTAAGACTGAGGAGCCCCTTCTAATATGTTGTTTAAAATTTAAAAAGTAATAGCCGTTTCAATAATTCTGGTTCGTAATTTTACTTCATCGTACTATTTTCACTGCATTTTTGGGAAACTTCCACTCATGTAATGGTTCATACGTGCTTCGTAATAACATTTTACAAATTTTCCTTAGAAAACATTGTTCAATTAAATATAGCCATCATTTTGAGCATGATAAGATTTTTGCTTTTCTTTTATGAGTTCAAGCTTGGTTACAATATGCTTTCCAAAAGCTGTCGATGTCAATGGGGCATGGAGATGAGGCTCTACCAGTTGTAGGAGAGAGTGGCAGTGACTTCAGAAATTTCGTAGTGGTGATGAGAACCTTGAAGATGGAGAAATCAGGTTGAGGATGGCCGTGCACTCATGACAATGAATATTTGAGAGCAATTGTTGAGCAATAGCAGCAGTCAGGCATCAGGGAAATGTCTCAGGAACTTTGTGTCAACATTTCGATTGTATCGAACCATCAGAAGAATATGCCATACAAGTTGCGTTAACGAAGCAACAACGAATTCGTCCTGGTATAAGGCATAAATTCGAGTGAAAATTTACAACGGTGAAAATACAAACAGAAATGATCTCAAGGAACACATCACCGCCATTAACTGCGCAAATCACCTTCAACCTTCCTTGTTTCAATCACCCATGTGTATCACCTTCAACGTATCACCTTCAACTGTGCTAACGCGTGTCCATCAATTGCAAGATACACGTAAATACATGTTTATGAAAGAACGGTGACCATATAAGCCACAATTTATGAATAAAACGGCTACCCAGCACAAATATATATTTTTCAAGCGAATGGAAACTTATGCCCACCCGTATAATTCATTGAATTTAGAATTGTTGTATTTATACTGAAGGTGTTTGAGGTTTACATGAGATTTGCGGAATCGGTCTAGTTCTAGAAGCTTACGCAGCTGCTCAGTAATCTCTGCAACGAAGGCATGGGGCTCTGTCTCAGGCACAACTTAATTCCCAATTCCGTATGTAAGCAAACAACGTCGATAATATGACAACTCGAATCTATTCTGTTTGAGTCAGGTTTAGTCACGAAGTAAACAGCAACAAATAATAAATTGAATGTGTTCTTGTCATGCCCTCTTGAAAGATACTGACTATGAAAAGATGCACGTAGTACAAAGTTATTGACACTGGCTGCGCCGCCTCAGGTGGTTTTAGACGACCACGATCGATCCCGTTCATTTAGGGCGAAGCAGCCGCCTCAGCTGCAAGCTATGCCATTTGTTTCCGGTAACGCGTCGTGCACGATATCATCCTGGGATAATGAGCTGACTTCAGGAAAATTTTCGCTGTGACATCGCTTGTAATTAGCTTAAACTTGCTGAAGATACAGTCCATAGCTTTGGTCAAAAGAAAGTTTAAAGGTCGGCTTCTTTAAATGTTTAATTCATGTTGTTACGCGTCGATGGTATAAACTATGCCACATCTTGCCGAATTTCTTCTCAATCCCTAGTAATGTATCGATTCCGTATGCTGACCGTTTGGTTCAGTGGTACACTTCTAAGCAATGTTAATTAACCTGAAACGTTTTGAACCAAAAAAGAAAGGAAAACAAAGTCGCTCAGTCGAAATGAGTCATGTAACACGGAAATTACTATTCGAATTTCCATAAAGTTAGACTTCATCCTCAAAATTAAATGCGGAAATCATGTTGAAATTATTAATTGGGATTTTTAACACTGGTTGATCATTCAGCTCGAAGTGGTAACCATCTTGACAATTTAAATCACATGTGAAAACATTTCACTGGATATATTGGATATTAGATTTGAAAGCAAGACAATCAAATGAAAACAAACAGTTGAGCCAGATACGAATAATACAGAATAGCTAAACAATAGTATGTGAAAGAGTTACACAAACAAATTTCAAGATACAAATTTTTGTAGGTTAACACGGCTTAATGACGAGTGCAACGCTATGCTCGTTCGGTCAATAGTGGCTCATCTGATAACAACAAGGAACCCAGCAGCGTGTTGTAAGGGGCAATTATTGTTAGTTCACGCGTTCCTAGAGAGTAATTGGAACCATTTAATAGACTTTCTCCAGTCTATTAAAGGAGGGAAAGTCATACAAAGCCGTGACAATTCAAATGCAGTTTGAAAACTGGAACGCGTTAATTACAATTTTATTTGCAAATTTATTTTTCTGAATTGGAAACCAAAATGGTATTTGTTTCATATGCTATCAGCATTCTCATGTCAAAATGAAGTAAGCTGAAACAAACTTCGTTCTGGAAGGTTGTTTAGAGCTAGTACATAACTCTCATGTTCTTTCTTCAGAAAACTTTTTACAAACATCAGACCTTCTTGGCCTCTCTTGCTGAGCGGTAAGGCATCTGAAATTGAATAGATTCGATGTGCTAGGCAGGGAATCTTCAGTTTCACCTGATCGCTCTGTAGTGGAAGAAAGTGATTTGCTAACTTGAGAAGGCCAAGGAAAGGTTGAAGACCGAAATAGTGAGAGGGGAGAGCGAATAAGGGGGAAGAGTGATGAAGGCAAACCAGTGCAGTGCTGAGTCTCGATTGACTCGACAGCTTTAAATCTTTCAAAAGCATCGATATGAGTGGAAAATTCTGTTAAATTATAGCACTATGAAGCCGTATGTAGATGTTTGTTTTTATCAACGGTTTAAAATTTGGCAAAAATTGTGTCGAGGCAAAATTGAAAGACATTTTTGAAGTGTCCACAGTTAGGGCCTTATCTGGCGGAGCTCCTCAAAGTGTGATGAAAGGATGCTCCCAGGCTTCACGCACCAACCACAGCGCTGGAAGGTGGCAGTTCGGCTTCGCGGTTGCCACCGTGGCAACCAGCCGGCCTTTGTGATCACCGAAAAATGTGCTCGTGTAATTTTAATTTTGCTCGTTGAGTGGAACGTCGCACGTTATGTGATTTAATACGTCATTGGTAACGAGATTCATTCGTATGCGAGGTAATCGGTCACCGATGTAAAAATTAGTTTCAGTATTCATTCTTATTTCGCATGAGATAAAATTTATGTATGCGGCACTTGTAAAGTTACTTTGACTATAAGGTTACCTAAATTAACCCAAAGCTAACCTGATCGATTAGGTCCACAGAGTTACATCGTTCATAACCACGAGCAGTTGATACTTGTGTCAAGTACCAAGCCGGGGGGTAATTAATCAGTCTGAGATACAGGTGAGCGAAAGAGCAGAAAAACCAGGTAGAAAGAAGAAATTACGCGCGTTATGTTGTCAGTAATAATAATCTATTCTTATACCGCACCTTGACTAAAGTTAATACTTCTTTACTTTACGAAGAAACATTCTGAAGTGAACATCCACAAGTACATGTACGAGTGATTATAAAGTAATGAAAAATTTACAAAGGGCCTAAATAAACACAAGAACTGCCAGGGCAGAGTCATTTTCATGAGTTAATTTTGCTCACTTGAGAAGCATCATTAAAACGTGGTTCATGGCAGATAAAATCTCTAACACAATAAGAATATTTTAAATGGCATGGTTGCTTTCGTATGCTTTAATACAACTTTTGAACATTTGCTAACGATATATTAGCACAATATTACTTCTTCGAGAAACTATTAACAAAATTTCACCAAGCGTGCGTCAGTAAACAGCGAGAGCAGATTTTGCTGTACTTCACAGCACCGAAATGAACTTAGGTGTGGCGCGAGTGCGGCCATCACGTCAAGTGCAGGACAGCTCGAGGTCACTCTCTGGAAAATTCATGGTGAAAGTTTCGAACTCGAATTTCATGATATTTTTAATTTCGGAATTTTCATAAGGTCTTAGTAAATTCGGGACGAAAAAACTGTTTTATCTGATGAGTAAATAAATCACTTAAAATACTAATTGAGAATAATGAAAAAACAGGTGCGATTTGGTGTTTATATGACCAATTCTAGTGAAACAAACATATAAAAATAAAGATCGGAGACACTCAGGCGCTCGGTTTGCCAGTCGTTTCCAGATCATAACTTCTTCAGTGCTGGTAATCCCTTGACTGTCTTGTCTTATTTTTTCTGGGGCGTTGCCGCGCGTAGGTGGTTTTGCTGCAAAAGCATTTCCAGTTTGTCGAAGATATGTAAATTTCCGCGATTCCCAAGGGAATTTTACCTCCCAGAAGAGTTTTTCTGCTCGCAACGCAATTTATTCACGAAAACGGATTGAGCTGAAGACAAGAGTGGCTCTCTGCGTCACGCTTCCTTCAGAACACAGGATGAGCGGCGTGAAAGCAGATTAGAGAGGTGTATGACTTCAGTGCTAACTTACAAACTGAGCCGCTTCTGTCTCGGCAAACCTCAGGATGTACGAGAAGTAGGAGAGTACTCATAGGCTTGTAGTGGCAGCTCATGCGGGGCTGAGAGCGAGGATCAAGTTAGATTAAACGTGATGATTTTGATGTTCCTCGTTTCTATTGGCTCTGTTTTGCTCGAGTCACGTTTGACTGTCTTTTTTATACCTACACCGGAGATTAAAATGTTTCTGTCTAGTCTTATGATACGTAAATTCAAATTAAGCGTACTCGGAATGACACTATATGTGCATAACATTATTTCTTGCTGTTGGAGATACAGATATCAAAAGGGGAGCATTATGTTTTCTCATAGTTCTTTTCCATCAAGAACTGGCGCGAAGGTCATTGATAGCATTTTGTTGAGTATTTACTCCTCCATTGCACTTTTATGGTAGATGATACTGCTAGAGAGCCTACTCCGCCTCTATACCAAAGATCTGCTTCTATTCTTATTCTTATTTTGGTATGTACAGGGTTGGCCAAAAGTCAGAGGTTGCGATATGTGATCAATATGTCACTAATTGTTGTTTCCCTTTTCTTTCAGCTATGTCATAGATCATTATCTGGAAATTAATTATTGAGAAGTATGGCGTCGTACAACGTACCCAAGAGGCAAAATTCTTCGATCAATCTCAGGGGTCAATTATTCAATCACAAAGAGCACATCGCATATATTTTCAAGTGAGAGATGCACCAACTGCGAACGTGCGCAATTCGGAGCATGGTTTTTCGTTTTGAGGAACAAGGATCCGTAAGTGACCTTTCACGAGCTCGGAGACCTCGCACTGTCATAATCAATGAGACCAGGGAAAGAGTGGTAGAGAGTTTTGAGCAGAATCGGGGAACGTCGACTCGAAGACGTTCCGGACAGTTTGGGATATCACGAGCTTCGTTGCGTAGAGTCCTCCACACCCTCAACCTTTCCTTACAAGGTACAGTTTGTTCAACAGTTGAAACCGTCAGATTATGAACCTAAGCTCCAATATGCGCTCAGAATTCTGGAATTGGAAGGAAATGGCCCAAGTTTTACGCAAAAATTGATAATGTCTGACGAAGCTCATTTCCTTCTCAATGGGTTCATCAACAAACAAAAATTGCATGTCTCATGGAGCATGTCAATGGAAGGGCACGGATGTGTGAAGCTGGAAATAAAGAGATCATTTTTCATCCATGAATGATTCAAATGTTTTTCTTATTGATGCAAATAGATTTCCATAATGTTTTCATGCTGTGCTTAAAATTCCTGAACTTTAGTAACAAAAATAAAGAAGTTATCAAATTTTAGAATCCCTCCGGGACTTTGGCCTACCTATGCGGTTTCGTAACAAAGGGTTTGTTAGAGAGGTTCTCCCGTTGTCCTTCACGAGCCACATTTTTGCTTTACCAAATAACAAAGTTAAATCATGACTATGACGATGAATAGGATGTAAACTAAAATAGCACATTCCTGGTGATAATACGATTTCAATGGTTACAACGTACAAAATTTTTGAAACAATGTAGCTACATCTACCCGTGATTCCTAAATGATCGAGACAAGCAGCGCCGTAAACCGCTTTTCCCTGCCTACTTTACGAAGGGCGCAGGTCGAGCAGCACTCAATTGTCTCGTTGAAAAACGCCGGACTGGCGTTCAGAGGCCTGAGTCAATATTTGCCCTAGTCGAGAGCTCCCCCCAAAAAACGAAAATACTCGCAATGACGTGAAAAGCAGCGTAAATAAGAGCAAACTGTCTATTCTAATAAAACGACGGACTAACTTTCCTGGCATCAGGAATAGAATTGAAAGGGTCGGAGCAGGGCTTTCGCCCTTTGAAAGAAATAAAACTAGCGAGTAAAAGCTTGATAAATATGCCTTGAAGTCGAAAAAATGTGTTAAGCTGTAGAAGTTACATTAATTATCGTCTAGTTATTGATTTTCTGTTACAGACTTTCAACCTCTGGTGGTAACTTCTGAGACAAATATATGTACTTCGATGCTGTTTACTGTATATATACAGTCAACGGATGCTTCGGCGGATAAGACCGAATAATATTAATAAGGTGTGAGAATCACGTATGAATTGTTAGGAAATCTTTTCTCTCATTAGTGAATGATGTTATCCTATGGTTACCTGTTAATGTTGCCGATGTCCTGCGTTGAAATAAAAAATATATTCATTACCTTCGATTTAGTAACCTTGCTATTCATATTTATATGCAAAAAAGGCAACAAGGATACTATCTCCGTCTTAGTTAATTTCTTGAAAACGGTCGCGAAAATATGCTAACTAGCATTCTTCATGAACTACAGCTTCGACGTACATGAGTGGGTAAGACAAGTCAGGGACAGAAAGTTGAAAGAATGAAAATCTTACGATAAGAGTCAAACTACAGGGTCAAACTCTTTCCAAAGAGTACCACAAGGATGCCCCTGTCGCCTTCGTGATGCCATGCGACCCAGGAGACCGGACTTGTGGTCAACAGGAAATTATCACCTCCATCACAACAATGTTCCAGTACATTCCTCGCACTTTATTCATAATTTTTTTGCGAAAAAACACATATCTGGTCTTTACTCTTCTGATATTACCCCCTGTGACTTCTGGCTGTTCCCTAAACTCAAGGGGCTATTGAAAAGAACTCGATTTCAGACAAGAGATGACGTTAAGGCAGCAACGACAGTCAAGCTAAACTCCATTCCAAAAGAGTTTTTTTCGGGATGCTTCCAACAATGGTGGCACCGCTGAGAAAAGTGTGGGTTCTAAAGTCCCAAGGAAACCCCTTTGAGGGTGATTATGCGTCCAACGCTCCGTATAAGCCAGTTTTTTCCCGGTCAAAGGTCGGATTTTTTTCTAGTAGACCTTTTACCTCTTTTACAATGTGGTGATTATTGAAATTTAGTAAGCCCCTTTGTTATTTAATCCAATCAAAGGAGCGTCGTCTATGAACTTACACTTGAGAGTACTTTTTATCAAGAATTTACAGAAATTAAGGCTTTATCTCAATGTATACCTGCACGAAAATTTCACTTGCGTTTTATAGGAAAGAGTGATAAAAATTTATCTAAGTTAAAAATGAGAACATATATATTTCGAATGTTCCGAAAATCTATACGTCACAGACAATTATCGCGTACGCTCACATGAATAAAGGAAAAGGTACAAATATAGAATATTCTATATTTTTTATAAACGACTACATAAAGAAAGAAATGGCTGTGGGAGGCTGCCCAACACTAAGACACTCTAATACTTTAGTAATCAATGTGGCCGAAACCCTGTGGGAAAACTCGAAATGCGTAAGAAACTTTCTTTAATAAAAAGAAAGTGCATTTTTTCTCTTCTGAAAAATGAGGTACAAATATTTAATACTATCGTTAACATCCAATAAATCCACAAATATTAGTCCAAATTACAAACTGAAGTATGATATTCGCGTAACACTTGTGAAAAACATCGAATTGAAAAAATGGCATAATATTGTAGATACACCAGTTTTTAATTTGCAATACTCACAAATACAACGTCTTATATCATAACCATTGAGCACTGTGCCCACATCTAGCACATATGTCACGCATAACCTGTTGTGCAGCAGCTCAACCCTGTCGGAAAACTTTCCAGAGCATAACACGCATCCAGCATTTTTATCACTAGGTCCAGTCTGTTCTGGAATGGAATGCTAAATTCTGAGGACTATTAAATTTTAGTGACATCGCCATCTTAGCAGTCGCAATCTCCAGGCATGCAAGTTGCATGTGGCAATCAGGCAATAATTACGTGTGTTAACTCTGATAACTATTCTCTAACTAATATGAGTTTCACTTTCATTCCCAGAAATCATTTGTACGTTACACAATAGTTTGTGCTTACCGACAAAAGTATATCGCACCTCAAAATACATAAGATTTCTATCGCCTGTACATCACTTCCTAACTCAATAACAGAACAAGCTGGACTGGGGAATACGTGACGCGACATCTCTCCGAAGGTGTAGCACCTGCAGACCATTTCGAGGGCTGTAGACTTGAGTGTAGTACTTACAAGTTCCGGTAATGAGAAGTTCCTTGTTGGTACCCCTATTCCGCATTTGTACGTCTCGTTTTACACCCGCAAATTTATTTAATCAGAAATCTGTATTCCTTAGGTTAATTTACTTTTATTACGTACTGCATGTGACATTGGATTTAGTGTCAAAAACGACTGCTGACAAGTATTAACCGGTTCAGTAACATTCACTGAATACGGATAACTTCAGAAAACATTTAGGAAAACTCAGACTCATTTATGCACGTGCTGTGCTTAAATTTTTAATCATTTGATGTACAAATGGATATTTACTTATGAAGGGTATTCTATAATCAACGGGGAGACAATGAACCGAAAAATTGAATAAAGGTCTTCCAGAACTGAATTAACATACGATTTTCCTGTATTGAACTATATGCTGGAAAATTAAACTCTTCCCCTTGTCCAGTTCAATACCATGCAAATCAACTTTGCCCAGTGGTCACAACTCCACTTAAATCAATTAGAGAAAGAAGGCTATGGTAACCAAATTGATACGCTGCCTAAGCTCTTACCAGCTCACAATTTCTGATTTCATGCGGGAATTTCATCGCAACCTAATCACTTCGCTTTTAGTTATCAATTTCGGTAATCTGAGTGAGACAGGTTTTGTCAATTATTGTTTTGGTTAGTTTTATCATAATTCCTGCGACTGACGCACAACTTGAATTTGACAATGAAGTTACTACAACTGTTGCAATCTCCCAAATTTATTCACACTGTGTAATTCTGTGAACAGTTAAGTTTTATACGTACACATTTATTTATAGCACTTTATTATTGTTTCATTCACTTCATTCACAGCAAGCATGGATATGTTTAAAACATTGTCAACTGCTATGCTATCTTTGCAAGCCTATATAATTTATTGCTAACCCCACTTCTGGTATTAAATCCTCTCCTGCGCTTTATATTTGCGGTTATTTGAATTCTTTGCACAAAATATACGGGAAAATGGGCTAATCCAATTTTATTTGTTGCCGTAAACTTATCAAGTAAATTCTTTCATACTGTGAAAAATCCCATCAGGTCCCAACCACTTGATGGAACCAACAGAAACCTTCGGATAAAATGCTTGTACTTCGTAGAGGTACCAGCATGGTTAGCGCAATGGTTAACGTGGTGCAATGGTTAGCGTGACGGCCTCGCAGCTCGGACGATCAGGGTTTGATCCCGGCTCAGGCAAGGTATTTCACGTAACCAGGGATGACTTCCCTTGACAAAGGAAGCTTAAACCACACATTCCTTACCGCGCTAGTAGTTGTAAGGCATTAAAAACCCAACAGTAAAACATGTTGGAATTAATAATGGTTCTTCAAGTAGTGATTCATGAAAGGACATGACAGAACTGCAACTTCCTTTTCCTAAATCCGTACAGCCACCAAATTAGACGTTTGTTTTGGGTCGTTATAACGTTCAATGAGGGGTGATGGTGCGGTGGTTACGCGCTCCGTTCCCCAGTGGGGAGGCAAGTGTTGAACTCCCGGTAGCGAACCTGAAATTTTATTCAACAACGGAGTGCTTGCCTTGGTAAATGAATCTCAAGCACACGTTCTTCACATCACTCAAGCTTTAGTAATGATAAGGAACTGCATGAAGACTCAACGTTTTACCGTGTGCTGTTACTGTTAGAATTGATAAAGCTTTTTCCTCTTTCAGATAGAGAGTAAATCACTGGCTTTACCCATAATTTTGTACAAATAACATTAAATTTTCATCTATTATCTCGATGCTTACAAAGCTTTGAAGTACTCAATAGGTCTACAGAGTAGGCAACATATTACATGCATTATAAACTAATACATTTTTGAAAGCTTGACTTCCACTTCATGTTTTGATTGCATAATATCTCAAAATTTAAATTTCAGCACAAAATTTAGAGACTATTAATTTAATGCACAAATCAGGTAGACTTGCAGCTTCTAACAGCTTTAATTTAATGAGAATTTGAAAATTAATGACGTATACACATTCGGAATAGAAATTTAAAATTAATTCAGACTGAAAAGTTTTAAATAATGAAAGTAGCTGGTAGTGTAATAATTACGTGTATTTCCTTGGAAGAGTTTTAATTTCTAATATCAAAACGTCGGTTTTGCAATTTATTATCATAAAACTCCAGAAGTTGGCTCTTTTTTAGTATATTTTATGAATATCTAGCCACAAATTCGGTGTAATGTGATTTTACAGAGCATTTAAATTATCAATCAATTGCATATATGTATTCTATATCATCATCGATTTTTGTTATTTCATTAACTACGCTTAATTTTTCAGTCATACTTTGGTTAAAACAATCCTATAACATTTTGGAGTTACCTATACACGTGCGATTGGCAATGTTCAAATCGTTTCGATGGAAAATATTGGTTAAAAATACTAAGAAAATATAGTAATTTCTCCGACTGGTACCCTGTGAAACTGTTTTAGACTGGTACCCTCTCAGTCTAAAAAGTTTTCATGAGGTTTAATTGAGCTGCGGCATGACAAGCCTCGTGAAGAGGCATCATTCGTGATCGATATTTTCATACGGATTAGAGTCCAATTCAAACAAGACTGGAGCGCGCGAGTCCTCACGCAGAAATCTTGACGAATTCGGGCCGTTCTTGGTGACAGCTGACAACCTCCTGAGGTCAAGCTGTCCAAGCAACACAACTTTCGCTCAATCCTCAATGGCCATTTTGGGTGTCTTCTACTCCTGAATGGAAAATTTCTAACAAACTTAACTGCGCAAACTTCTTCAAAAGCTATTAAATCACAGACATAAAGATTAGAGGAGCGTTTTGACCTAGCGTTGTATCGATATATTTCCCTGCTTATGAAAGTAAATGTTGCTCGAGTTTGACTCAACGCAATGTAGGAGTAGTTCCTTTGACTTCAATATCGATCACCTCATTAAAGTGGGAAAGGCATGACCTTTTTTCCCCAAATAATATTTTTTTATGGAAATCATCAGCTGGAACTACTGATTTAATGTTGTAGAATGCTTCACATGTAAAATCAAACAGTATCTTTTCAATAACTAAGCGAACCAATACTTTCAAAACGATTTATCTCATTAAATGAGTCATTTCAATTTTTGTGCAAGTTGCTTGTTGGCTTTCGTCAATTCAATCGGCGCTTTTTAAAATAAGGGTTTGTTGAGGCAATTTAAAGCACACAAAATGCTTAGTATCAAACAATAATGAAATT
The DNA here is from genome assembly GCA_014899125.1 of Orchestia grillus. Classification (NCBI taxonomy): domain Eukaryota; kingdom Metazoa; phylum Arthropoda; class Malacostraca; order Amphipoda; family Talitridae; genus Orchestia; species Orchestia grillus. The sequence goes on from VOMN01141150.1 coordinate 13,982, forward strand.
ATACGAAATATGCATACATATTTAACATTGGTGGTCGTAAGAATAATTTTGTTTTTGCTCCATGTACTGAAGGTAGCTTTTCACGGTTGCTCTCTTCCTGCTCTTCTTCTCTCCTTTTCTAAAGTGTGAGCTAGAATTTACGCCGCAAATTTTCCTCTGTTAAGCCTGCATACTAGGTCTGATGAACAACTAGTTTTTGTTAAATTTCTGAAATAAAAAGCTATCGAAATTAATCATGAAATAGAATCGAGCTATTGGTCGTTAGGGTTTGATATGTATGAGATACAATTTTTTGTTGTATGTTGCTTGTAGCAACAGTTTATATGTACTGGTATAAATATAAAAACTTAAACACTCAATGGATGAAGTCCTCTCCGAATAATAATTTTAAACTTTCCTTCTAACGTGTGCTCTACTATTATTCCTTTGTATTCCCTTGAATTATTATCTGTAAGTTCTCATAACCTACACCTCCTGTGAAGCATATGATTCACACTGCCACTATATCTTGGCGAATTTTATCTACAAAACTTTAGGAAGAACCCTTCCGAGGTGCTAATCTTATGAACTAATCAGGAGAGTACACTGAGCATAAACATGCTCCGTATAATATTGCATAAGTAATTAAATATTAAATAATATCAATTGCAATATCTAAAAAATCGTTTATATCCTTAAATTTTAGTGCGCTGAAAACTAATTTGAAAAAAAAATTCTCAAAGGAAATAGGTTTATCACTTATTTCAGGTGTCATTCTAGTTCATCCAAAACTGCCACGCATTATTGTCACCACTATACTCCTACGTAAATTTGTTTTACGGCGCAGTTCCATTGGCATAGTCTTGGCTTCAATTAAGGGCGCTCGTTTTTCCATAACCTCGTACGAAAAACAGCCTTTGTTGATTGAGTTAAAGAGTAGGAAATTATATCATTTGTAAGGGGCGTTTTATCTGATAGTGCAGCATCTCTCTTAATGAACGTGTTACCTTAATGAAGTATTCGTAAGTAAGTAATCAGTTTAATCATTAACATTCTGAGGAAAACGACAATTTTATGATTTGGCGCTCGGGGAAAGCAAATTTAACTGTCCGAGAGCTTGTATTGCATCGTTTACACATGTAACAATTTTGTTCGATTCTCATTGAAACAATTATTTACCGTTTTCGTTCGTCATTCTTCACAAACTCTTCGTATTCCTAACATGAAGTTTGTCTGTAAACTTCGTTTGCTCTAGATGTAAGAAAGTTTCTCATTTCTACCAATTATATCGTGAATTAATGTGATGAAATGGACAAAAATTTACAGGATATTTTGTTGGATGTGCATAACATGCCCCAGTGGCACCTCGCGTACTATACAACTTTCCGAACATATTGCGAGAAAGAGCTATTTTATTGTATCCAACTTTCTTAGACACAATTTTCGTCATCTTTCGAAATACTTTCATAGAAACGTACATCCTTTGAAATACTCAAAAATCGTCTTGGTAAAAATCTGTTCGGTAGTTTTCTGAATTTGATTTAATTGTTTGAACTACTGGTGTGGCTGGTTCAGTCGAGTTCAATACGCGTACTTCACCTGCTATTTGTTTTCAATGAAGTCGATGTTACGAGTTTGATTATGATAATAATGTACTTCGTTTGGTCACTGAGAACATAGATAGCGTCTGCTTCCTCCTCGCGTTTGGATTTAGTCCACTGTTACCGAAGTTTTTCGAAGAATCAGATACGTTGCTTTGTTAGACATAGCATCGTTTGACATTTATTACTTTTTTATACCGTTGTATTGGTAAGTTCCCTGGACAAGAAATAATTCGCCTACAGCTTTCCAAGCTTCAGTTATTTACGACGTTCATCAACCGGCTTTCAAAGCAGCGACCGAGGTTTTAGCTTGTATGCAAGTACTGAAAAGGCACCAGTCTTAACTCAGAATTATCAAGGTATAAACTTGCTACTTAGTTGCTCCACAACGAAGGGATGAAAGCAAAACGTCTCGGAGTGGCACAAATTGGTTCTTGCATTTAGTCGGGCTCAGAGACATCCAGTGAAGGAAGTAGCTGAATTCGCTGGTTTTTCATGCAGCACTGTTATATACAGGTCTATCAACAGTTGAAGCAATCCGCTACATTCAGTAATTGAAGGCCAAATTTTGGTAGGAAATAAATTCTAATTGACACGAACTGTTGACTGAAATCGCTTTGCACCAAGAATGTAACTACCGCAAAACGTCAACAATGGCCGTTGTCTTGCTGTTGCTAAACAAAATATTCGTAAGAAACTACATGCGATGGATATATGTAGCAGAGTAGCTAGTAAACAGTTAATGTTAACTCATTCCAACGAGACAGCTCATTTAATCTGGGCTAAAGCCTACTCACATTGGACTGTAGAAGAGTGGAAAAGTGTCATGTTGTCAGATGAATCACGGATTTGCCACTGCAGCAATGATGCTCGCCGTCGTGTTAAATGGAAGACCTCATGAAGCCATCACTGCAGCCTGCGCGCGATGCGAGGAGGAGGGGGCCTACATGGCACAGTTTATTTCTGGGTTTGTTACTACTACACAGAAGCGGGTTCTTTAGTTGAGGTATCCGTTAAACCGAGCCAGCATGACTACATTGAGCTAATAGATAACCAAGTTTCTCCGTTTATATAATATCAGAATAGAGAAATGAATGTTGCTATGCCTATCTTTCAGGATGACAACTGCGCACTACTTCGGGCTGGAATTCTCATTAATTGGCATGGCAGTTATTCAGGATGTCAAGTGTTTAAATTAGCCAGCTGAGTCCCCAGCCATGAATCCATTAGAAAGTATGTGGGACTCCCGAGGAAGACAAGTTAGACGTCGAGACGATCGTCTACGTACTGTGTTCCCTCTACGAGATCAGTTAATGCAAGAGTGATTTAAAATCGACCATGTGAACATGAGAACACTTGTAGACTCAATACCAAGCAGAATTTGCCACCATTATTCGTGCTCGTGGGTTTCCTCCATCATATTAATAGCAGGTAACTGTTTGTTTGTCCTAGGAGTTAATTAGATTTCAATTTTGAAAGAATACGTTTTCATTTTATTCAATTTGACTTTTAATCATTTACCAGACGTTAATAGTGGTGTACTGAGATAAATTAGCTAAATTTCAGTTGACATCAATTTTGTTCAATCTCGAGTTTAGGTGTTCGTTCACTAAATTTATTTTAGTATAAAGATGATCACTCAATTGATTGATTATACGTGAAATAATTTACTTAATACGAGAACCTTAAACTCAGCGCTCTAAAATTGGAACTTCAGTTTCTTTTTATCATAAAAGGGCATAGTTATTTTTTAAAGTGCAAGGTGGGGCCAAAAATACGCCCGCGTTTGAAAGACACGTTGCTCGACCTGTGGTGGGGGTAAGACGCTGAGCGTGGTCTCATTGGGACCTTTACACCCATCCGTTTTCAGTTGATATCATTGGACCAAAGAGCAATGCGCTTCGATACACTCACTTTTCAATAAATGGCCATTATGTCAATTCTACCTAGAGAGCCCTTCGCTTGCACTTCAACATTCAGCGTAACAAGACGATCCCTAACGCCAAAACAATCATACACTGGGTACGGGCGCTAGAAGATACAGGATCGACAGCAAGGCCAAGCTCAATTAAAAGACTCAAAACTGCAAGAACACCAGAAAATGTGCTGTTATCCATGGCAGCAGTCGAACAGTCACAAAGACTCTCAGTTCGGAAGCATTCAGTTGTATTGGGTGTATTTAATCATTCTTTAAGGAGGATCCTGTATGAAAAATTTTAATTACACCTCTAAAAGATCATTCTCATTCCAAAAAGGACACCTGTTGATTATGTAAGACGTGTCAATCGTTGTCAAGAAACGCTCAACCAAATCCTTGCGCCGTCAACTTTTTGGAGCAGTAACGAGGCACTGACTGGCTTAAGCCCCTGCGAGTTTTTCCTGCTTGGCTACTGGAAGATAAAGTTTTCAAGCATCGCTATCACACCCTAGAGCACCTAGAAGGCCGAATTACTGAGGAAGTAACGCTACACCGCTCGAGATGTACAGAAAAGTGATCAAGCACTTCGGAAGCCGACTTCATCCGTGTAATGATACTGAAGGCAATCTCGCTGAGGTCGTATTCAAAACTTTAGGAAAAACTGTGTGATGTATCGAATTGAATAAAAAAATTCAAGACTTTAAGTTCTGTAGTGTTTTTTAATACCGCCCCCAAACTTGGACGTACCTTTTGCCTCACCCTGTATACTTGCATACCAGCGAAGTCTTCGTGATCAAGTCATCTTTTCACATACCTTTCAGACAGAGTCCTTCTACGTAATGGCAACATCACATCAGCTGTCTTCCTGATTAGTTTTGAGCATATTAAAGGGAACTTTGTAAATAGTTAGCCTCTGAATGTATCGCATTAGTCGTTTTAGTCAAACATTCATTCTATTTGAGCATTATAGTTGTGTATTTCCAATATTCATAACTGGTAAGCGAAACTTCAAATTTCTTTTTCATTAAAAATGGCTATTGTTTGCTCACCATCCACAACAGGTTTCTCCTAACGAGTATGCTCTTGCATTGCCAGAGACCTGTTCATAAAACGGTTATACAGTAAACTATCGCTGTTCAAGCTTGATGCCCATACTCGATGACTTCAGACACTGTCTTCAGACACCGACTGATCGCTTAACTCTTTTCAAAAAATCTTTCCACAAGCTTCGGAAGAAGCCATTTACACTTTAGGCGTCATCAATCCGAAATCTCGAAAACGCAAGCTTTGCTGAAAAAAACAAAACTTTGAATTAATTGAGTTCCGTGGCGATTGATCGAGTTTCCGCAAAAAAGTGCCCTGCTGCATTCTTTGACACCAATTGACATGGCTTGTTACATCGAACCAGCTCTGATCTGATCAGTTCTGAATTAATGCCTTCCGAGTAAACGCGTGCAGTGAACGCTCTACGGATTATTGAGACACTGAAGATAAGGGACTTTTTTGAGCAGTGCTCAAATGCCAAATTTTGAGAAAAACTTGAAAAATCTTATCCCGGAAAGTAGGCGTATAAAGCTACTTCTACTAGCTGTGAGCAATGTTTCAGTGGATCCCATTCACTAATCGGGCAAATTACCAATCGATGAAGTTCCAAGAGCTAGACGACCATTGACACCAAGAAACAATGAAACAATCAATACGATTTGAGACGTAATTTGTTCCGATAGTCGCTTGAGTGTACGGGTGACTGTAGAAGAAGTCGGGATTAGCGTCGGGTCCTGTCATGCAAATTGACAGAAAAACTTGATACGCACAGCATCTTAGCCAAACTTGTGCCACCGCTGTTCACAGAACGCAAAATACGCGTCACACTCAGCCAATAATTTATTCGGGCTGCCAGCGACAATAATTTTCCGAAAAGTATCATAACAGGCGACGAAACATGAGTGCATGATCATGAAAGTGAAACAAGACACACTCATCGTTATGAGTCGATTCAACTTTGCCACGACTAAAGCAAGTACTGTACATATGAGTCGCGAAAGTCTCTCAAGTGAGAAATCAGTTTTAATAATTTTCTTTTAGTGTCGTAGGGTTCTCCATCTCAAATTCGCGCCGAAAGGTGAGACTGTTTACAAGTACTTCGTAACAGTTTTAAGACTCTTAGTGGATAATGTGCTCCACAAGAGGGTGCCGGAACTGTGGATGAACAACAGATGGATAATACAGCATAGCATGGCAACCCGGGGTGTCACTCGTCTCAGTTAGTTCAGGAATTTTAGACCAAGAGTGAAATAGCTGTCGTTTTCAAATTACATTGATCGCTAGATTTGGCCCCAGCAATCTTTTTCCTTTTTCCCAAACTGAAAATCTCCCTGGAAGGATGTCGTTTTCAATGTGTAGCAGAAATTCTCCATCCATAGTAGTTTGGCTCTTACATGGAAATTAGCAGTGTATAAGTAGTAACTTTATAACACTGAGACTTTTGCCGTGCTTTAGTAAGTACAGAAAGCCACTGGGGATCTCACTCGTGGCGAAAAATTTCTTCCACTGAATATCCCAATAAACTTTAAAATTACTAGAAAACATAAAGTTATTGTCCTGCAAACATGGCCATGTTGCTATAAGACCCGGAACTAAATTCTTTTCAACTTTCATTGATACATAAATGCTAATTTATCTATAAGTTGCACATGTGTCGTAATCTGAATTTAAAAAATTATAAAAAATCTCTACTGGAAGGTTAATTTTTAATGACTGTTAAGTTTTCAAGGCCACGATTCTCAATGTAAAAAGACGGTTCATGCTTCACTCGATATGGAAAAAAATGAGTCTCCAAGTCACAGAGTTTTTGAGCCCATTTCAATTCTAACTCGAGAAACACTGAAAATTGAAAGTATCTTGAAAAAGACAATGATAGGAGATATTTTATTTGTATCTGAGTTTTGTAATTTCAAATTGAACAAACTTTTCCTCATTAGTGTTGACAATTTTATCGTTAAAATGATACAGTTCATTTCACTTAGTCTCTTCAATGTTTGGATCTTACGTGGGTCTCAATGTTTTGCTTTTGGGGTTGTTTCCGCACAACCAGTCTTCTACTGTCTAAATCAAAATTTTTCCATTAGCAAATACAATCGCTTTCGGTGATGTATGAGTCCAGTTTGATTTACCTCTCTGCAATAAGAAAAAACCATGTCCGCACTGGAAATATTTACCCTTGACAAATACGGATACGCTCGCAGGAAAATTTTGTTTACAAAGTAACTTCAATAAAACCGTTACAGCAAAATCTATTTTATAAAACATTATCACGTAATACTTGTAAAAATTCTAAACAGGACGTTTCGGGCCCTAGCCCATCAGCAAAATTCTGAAAAGGACAAAACAGAAATTTAAACAAGTATTCAAAACAAAGTTAAATCTTACAAATGAGGCTAATAAAAAAGTTTAAAAAATCAAAATCAAACACGGAGGAGTTGGTGACCGTGAGAGCATGCGTCAAAATAGATGAAGATACAGAAGAGTTAACCCACAATGAGGGTGAAGAGAACAGGTAGTTCAGAGATTATATACTTGTCAGAATAATTATATAGAACGGAGTAAAATTCATTGACAACTTGAAAATCCCCTAAGCAAAAATGCAAGGTATGGGACTAAAGTATTTGACTAAGGCTAAAAAAAATTCTTGAGCATACTATGGCATGACCTATATTAACAAAAACAGCAAGAAGACAATTGTTGTAGCTTGAAACTAACTTTTCACACTCTGTCTGTGGTATATTGTTCTACTCCTGTATGCAGATGATCCTTAATAAATCAGTAATGTTTTTCAACTCTATCTGTGCTCAGCAGTTTTGAATATTCGCCACAATTTTCAATGGGCTTGAAGTCAGGCGATTGGTTAGGCCACGGAAGGACACTTATTAATTTACTAGCGGAACATTTTTTCGTTTATTTCACTGTATGTTTTGGGCTCAGTATCTTGCTGAGAGGTCCATTGGCACCGGGCTCAGGATTTTTTTGCGCTTCAGAATGTGTCCTTGAAACTATCAATTTTTCTATCAACGATGTAGCGTTTTCCTACACCATGGAGAGTAAAATAGCCCCACACCATGATGCTGCCTCCTCTATGCTTTAGGTAGGGATGATTCGTGCTCTTGGGATCATGGCAATCCCTGTTTTCCTTCAAACGTGACGAGTGTCGTTTCGGTCTAAAAGTTCAATTTTGCTTTCGTCCGACCATACTACCCGTTCCCAAAATATAATTCCTTTCTCAAATTGGTCTTTGGCAAAAGTTAAATGGTTCTCCACGTGTTATGCTGTCGGAAAAAGATTTCTGTGGGGAGTGAAGAAATGTAGACCACTTCGATGCAATTGTTTAGAAACCGTTTTCGACTCTAGTGCACTGCGTGCAACTCCTAGGTATGCATGGGTTGTCATGGGCTTATTCGTAGCTTTACTCAGCGAATAGCGTCGCAAGCGGCCCGTGATCTTGATACAAGCTCCAACTCATGGCACATTGGGGATAGCCTCATTCTCTCGATGGTTCTGAACTCCTGCCTAAACAGTTGAGCATGGAACCATGAGACGTCCAGCAATTTGCCTGTAGGCTAATACTCATTTGAAAAGTTCAAATGTTTTCTTTGAACTAGCTTTGGCTGGTTCCTTCATTTTCTGCATTGTATTTACTGAGCATCTATCTTCAACGAAATCTGGAGAGGTAGTGATTGTACGGATCGTAGTTTGTTTATATTTCATGTACTTCTGGAAACGTCTGGAAGCTTGATAGAATTTTTTTATTAGAGAATAATCATATCGTACAATAAAATAATATTAATTGAACATGATATCAGTATTAGCCAGATACTTTAGTCCAAATATTTTTTTATCGATTGGTTGACTTCGTGATTTTCAGTAAATTTTATTCTATTATGTTTAAATATTCTGATAGTATATATTCTTTGAAGTACCAGTACTCCTTCGCCTAAACTATGGCTTGAAATTTTCAAATCCATTAAGAATTTAATTGTGCAAATACTTAAGTCCAAGCACCGTACACGAGCAAATAATTTTATATCAACACAAACAAACATTTGACTCTTGCTATTGAAATTTTGTATTGTACATAATAGAGGGCACCGTATATAATTTTATTTGCCCGTGCCTCATAACAAACACGTACGAGCAACAAAAACTTATACGGGTTGCACAGCTGACGAAATAATTTGCTCAAGTCAAAAGATGAAGCTATAGAGTCAAAGTTTGGTGCGGACGAGCACAGGCAGGCGCCCCAGCTGCCGATAAGGAGCACCCGTTGCTCGTAATGCCTCGCTTATCGTTTCTCGTGAGCAACTTTATCTCGCAATGAGGCTTTCGCCAGGATCTGCTCTGCTGATAATATTTTCTTCACAGCCATCAAATTCGAGCCTCAGGAAACCCCTTCACTCCTTACTAGATTTTGTGAGAACAATTTGTTCATTTTTCTTCAAAAACTCGATCGGCAAGGGCTGTCCAGCTTCCTCTTCAATTCTGCTCCCAGCTTGTGCATTTTGAAATTGGTCCGCTTGCAGTTTTTAGTCAGTTTTCCTACGAGTCCTTCATTGAACAATGTTGGAACAGTGATTCAGAGAAAAAAATACGATAATGAAAGAGATTATTGCATCCCCATGAAAACTTTCTACGTGAATTAGTTTGTACCTGCTACCTTGAAATTGTTTCTCCAAAGCAAATTTGCGGGAAGTATTTATCGTACCAATATTAATATAGTGGTAGAATTAACCAGAAACTTTTGTAAAGTATATCAGTATTTGAGAATTATCATGGCTTGATGAAGATTATTGATAGACTAGGCAGTATGTTTTCCCGTTTTCTAGGAATCAACTTCTTAAGTCAGGGTTTAATCCAATGGAAATGTACTCATTTGATGTTTTGCACGCGCCTCCATTGAAAATCTTCAATGTCAGTGCGTAAGAGATTGTGAAACTTGCGTATCTCAGTGGCAGCAGCCGCCTTGCCTTTCATGATCACTGAAACAATTTTAAAATAAGACCATATTCCTGGTGAGAGTAGATCATTAATTGGACCGTATTTAGAAAAAAACACGTTGTCGAATTAACTTTGAAATAGGGTAACCTCATATTTTCAAGCAAAAATTATTATAGAAGAGAGTAATTGCATGAATTTTGGATTATTTAACCTAAGCTTCGTTTACAAAAGGACCTCCTGGCCTGACGATAAGAGGAACTCATAATCAACAGAGGAAAATATGTTGGGATGAAGTGGCCGGGGATTCGAATACTAACACTAAAATGATCAGAAAATTAATTTACAGGTAAACGTCACTCTTAAAAAAACTAACAAACTCAATGGCTAATATCGTTGACGCGAAATGCAATTTAAGTAAAAATTGGACGGCAGGAATATTTTATTCTAGGAAAATTAGTCCCGATTTTTCTAAATCGATATTAGGTATCAGGAAGTACAATAAAAAATACGAGAAAAAACTACGTGGTCAAAAGTTGTAAATGCAGCATAAAAGTTAACGCCATCAAAATTAACATCGCGTGTGCCATTGAATATTGCAGGCACGTTTGAGACACTTTGCTAAATGCCAACGAAATTTATGAAGAATCTTCTGGTTCAGACGGGCTTTTGGTCTCTTCATTCAAGATCAGAACATGGTATTTCTAGAACGGTGGATTTAATCTTCAATCAACTTCGAAACGTTCATAGCAATTATCTTACACTATATATTATTCTGTCTCTTCAAGCTTTGTGATATGTAAACCTTTTGACAGGTAGTCGAGCAGCAAGAGTAGCCACGCTGAGAAAGAAGACCTGGGTGCAGGCGGTGGCAGGCGGCCGCATGAGGCGGCCTGGCTCAGCTGCCGCCATAAAACCATCTAATTGACCTGAGCGCCGCCCGAGGGGAGCTCGCCAAAGGTCGGCCTGCTGCACGGAAGGCAGGGAGAGCTCACGCTTCGAGGGACGGAAGCATAAAAACGCTTCTTCGCAGGCCCGTATGTTAGCAGAAATAACAGAAACACGTTTTGAGGCGTGTCAGTCGGAGCTATATCTTATGTGCGTTGCACAATAGTACAACACAATCAAATCTATAGAATATTATTTTTTCCTTTGACAATGCTTCGTTTATCGATAGTTGAATTTTGCTTGAATATTGCAGTTGCACTTTTGTACTTGGTATACATTCAAGTATATGAATGAAGTGATGCTACCTAAGGTGAAATTTAAAAGTATGTCCATTTCAGTAAATTCAGGGCGTGTGTTCGTATGTTATTTCTTTCTTAAAAGTAGCATAATATTTATGAAATGTAAGAGCTTTGATTCCGTTTCCCTAAGAGCTTTCAAGAGCTTTAATTAGGGCACTCTTGCATTTTTTCAACAGACTTAAGCTTACGGACCCTTAACGAGTTTCAGATTGTTTTGATCCTCTCACACTAGTTGATTACTTTCGAAACAGGTAAAACATACTCTGAGCATGAAATCCGTTGTCTGAATTCGTATACCACTTATTTAGTGATAATAGTAAAACGATAATCCACATGAGATTATTTTAACTCATGTACTCGTGGTAGATATATGTACAGGTGTCCCTACTCTTACACTAGCACATGTTGGCTTGTCATGTACTATAGGGAGTAAGCAAGAACAATAGAGTCGAAAATGATTTAGCTCAAACGCTCTGTCGTACTCAGCAGCGATTACTATTGACGAATCATCGTTAATGTCGGACTTTGAACTTCGGAAAATTTCCATGTAATATTCATCATGCTAATACCTTAATGTCAATTTTTAATGAACACCATTGACTTCTTTTGGTTCCTCTTTCTCTCTTTAGCGATCTTTATGACCCTTCTAACTTTATACACTTCTTTCTGTCCTAGTCATCCAGAATTCTCGTAGTTGGAGAAACATTCCGGAGTCGATTAACTTTGTACAGAGTTGCCCATAACGACCACCCAAGGTACCTAAACAGGAGTTGCCATGGGCGTGTTTCACTTGATATCGCTCTCTAAAATATTGTTCCTTGGCTATTTTTATTTCTTGTCGTTGTTTTAGGGTTTTGTCGACCACGCTGACTGTCAGTCCTACTTTGTCGGTTCCGTGCGTTACGGTACGGGCGTGTCTCTAATACCAGAAGGATTTTTGTACTCTGAATTATTATGATATTTTTGTATGGATACTGACATGAAAGCATTTTTGAGGTCACAGACCCGAGAACAGGATAAGCTATGAGAGGTGATACTGTATAAGCTAATTTTTACTACATAGGTGTGAGCGACGTCCATTGTACAAAGTGGCACAGAAAATCGGTAACTTTTAAAATCCGTAGTGGCATCCTACAGGATCTACACGACATAATTGTCAAACATTGATAATCTGGATTATTGTCTCTTAAAGGGAAGTTTTAACTGTTCAAAAGATCATTATTGTAGGAACTTGAAAGTGAAGAAAATTTTAATAAAACCGATAGTTTTGACCGACAAAATTTTTTGCAAGTAATGCAATAAGAAGCGCATTCGAAAAGACGAATCACTCAAAAGGAAAGGAATAATGATGAGTGATAAAAATTATCTGGTCTCTATGTACAGCTGGCACAAGCTACCAGTCTTGTTCAACATTGGCTTGAACATTCAACATTCCCACAAAATTATAGATTCAGCTCTTTCACTTTAATAAAAGAAATACTGACTTTTTCATTCTTATTTATATTATGCTCATATTTATATATGAGGTATTAAAATGAAGTTTTTCATTGAGTTAAAATTTACTTACTTCTTTTTCAATAAGACATTTCAAAATGCGTAAAGGTTAGGACACGGTTTATCCAAATCAGATCATGATAAGCACACACTGCAGGTAATACGAAAATGTGGAAGCATACGACAGTGAGCTTACAGAGTTATTATATAAAGGATGAATACCCTCAGCACTTTACGAAGCAAGGGTCAAGAAAAGACTCCAGAAAAGGGATGTGAAACTTGATGGGCTTGAGCTTAAAATTACAAAGTTTTAGTTATAAATAATTTGTTCACATGAAAAATTTGAGCAATACATGGTGCCTGATACTGGCATTTGAGTGAGAATAACGAAAACGATCATATGATATGTTTATGTCGGCGACTAGCATTATCCGCATCGCTCACGTTACGTGCCACCTAAATGTTAAGTACTGTTCAAAAGCCTTGTATAATTTAGATGGAATTGTAATATCTTGAAATTTTCGAGGAAAATTTCACAGGCAAGTATTTCTGGGTCCTTCTCCATTATCTCTGATGAATGTAAAGACAGGACAGTAGTAAGTAAAATTCGTCAACGTTGAAAGCTAGTGATTCAGCGACTGAAATTAAGAATGATACTCGTGAGTGGAAAACGAGGGCTGAATGTAGGGAGAAAGTTACACGGGAATTACGGTAAATGTGGTCAAAATAGCTCATGGGTGCGATGAATTTTAGGGCTAGTTTTATACTTAACTTGAAATTTTCAAAATCAGAAGATATAAAAATTGAAAACTCCGTGCTAAACATTGAATTTCACTGAAAAAGTCAACTGAAATTTATCTCAACAACGAATCCTAATAGTAGCTTGAAATAATTTAGCTCGGTCCCTCATTTGAAAAACTTGACTTTGCATCGTGGTTGTTTAAACTTTGTTACATTCAGCGTATATGATTTTGCGTCTACAATTGCAACGTATTTTTGTATCGTTAGCGGTGTGAGACAAGATGTGAACCTCTGATGAGGAGTTCCTCTCATTCCTTTGTGGTTTAAAATTTGGATAGAAGAATTCTATGAAGTACACTATCAAATACTTTTTCCGACGTATAAAATGACAAAGGATATTAGTAAACCCTAGTTATTGTTTGAGTTCCGATATTGGATTTGTTTTAGAATGGCATGACTTGCTGACATCTGTGATCGAAAGCCCAATTGTTCCTTATAAATTATATTGAAGATATGTGTGGTGAACTTAGGAATATAGATTTTTTGGGTAATGAACTTCGGCCAGAAAATTGGAATAAAAAATTTAAATATTTTACGGCAAACATTTTAAATATTTTAAGGTCAACTTTACTAAACTATCTCATGGGTAGAGAGCTCTCGTTCGTAGAGCAACACACTAATCTTCAAAAATGTCAGAGTGGAGTGAGGTCTGGGGTTCCTCGAAGGGGATCACTTCACGGAAAGGTCCTCGAGAGTAATCGATAGGTCAACCTTGGAATGTTACAACAAGCCCGTAAAAGCACACGCATTCATCAGAGAGATGTAGGCGGAAATTTGGACACTTGAGCGTGACAGGAGGGTAAAAGGAATAACGATTGGCCGGAGGTGTGACTTATAGTAGATTTTAGAACAAGTGAACTTAATTCACGAATGGGAGAGTGACCAACCCCTTCATAGGCGTGGCTATTTCAAAGTAAAAGACTTTGCGATTGAAGATCGGACAGTTCGGGTTTTGGTGCTGCAGGGAGAGGGCCTTAGGCCGCGTGCGCCCCTGTGAGCGCCTGGCCAACACTTAGGATGAATTCGTACGTGCCTCCGGTAAGAGGCGGAGTTGTAGACGCCTCCGGTTAGCAGCTGAGTTGTAGACGTTCAAGTAACCTGCAACTTATAGTACATTACCTTCACAAGGTTTACGGATATTTTCTGCGATATAGTCCTACAGTTAAGGGCCCCTCAATTTACCACACCGTCTTGCAGCATCTCGTACATTCATTCAGCCGGGAGTTCTAGTACTTTCAGAGTATCTTCTGCCTCAAAAATTAACGCGCATGGTCGTGAGCTACCGTGAGCTGCAATACTTCGACAGTTGAAGTTGTAACATCGAGCCTCACAACCAGGAGCCACACGCGCGTCGACAACATCGCAGTAGTCAAATGAGGCGTCAGAATAGCTCGTTTGAGAGAAATACAAACATGAAGCCTCAGCAGTCAACGTTACCCAGAAGATTATGCAGCCACACAAGATGAACGATAAGAGGAGCGCGAGCGAGTACGAATGTGTGGGAATACTGCAAAGGGGCATCTAAGTCTGAGATATACATAAGGAACAGTAGTGGCCCTAGCACTGATTCCTGCGGCACTCTATGCACTGGCGACCAGAGATTCCGACGATAGATGCCCGTCTACGGCAATCACCTGTCTGCGCCTTGTTAGAAACTGAGCATCCACTCCAGACACTCTGCGCCGATGTTTTGGGATTTCAGCTTTTTATGTAGGATTCCATGGTCCACCTAGTCGAAGGCTTTTGCGAAGTTTAGGTATACAACATCCACAGCATTTCCTTCCCCTAGTGCTTCTGTTATTATCCTTTGGTGTTCGAGGAGCTGTGAGAGACATGACTTCTCCTTCCGAAAACCATGTTGATGTTTGTTGATAAGACCAGTGTTTTCAAAGTACTACACCATATTCTTAACAATTATTTTTTCAAAAAAAATTATGACGTGCGATGTTAAGGCAAC
>VOMN01141157.1:0-12330 GCA_014899125.1 Orchestia grillus
AGGCACACCATGCACACAAAGCGGCGGCACCCCAGTGTGGCCCGGGCATACAGGCCCAAACATTTCAAGGTATTCAAGTTATTCAATGTCAATTTTTTATCAAGGAACGACTGTGAAGTGACCTTGAAATTCATACGCAATGAATCACTGGAAACGAAATTGAAAATTTGATGAAATCCATGGACAAACGTTTCTTGGCCATTGTTGAAGTACTTGGAAAGTATCTCCATTAATCATTAATACGTTTTCAAAACTGGTGTTAAAAATATTAGTATTAAAATGTTTGTAAATTAATATCTTACTTCGTTCTCATGAGAAAAGGTTAAAACTTTGAAAATCGTATATACAGTATATATATATAAACTTTTTATGACGGTATCTTAAATTGTGTTACGGGTAAAGTTCAGCTGAATGTAATATATGAAAAATCTTCCCTAATGTTGGACTGATTGATGTGAAACTCTTACATAACAATTAAAACCTTATTTGGATGCAAGTTTAAAAATTTGGAAATGACTGATACATTTTTGAGGTAATGTTTAAGAAAAACTATCTTGCACAAAAGCTGGGTATAGGCGGTAGGCCTTCTGGCTTTTTGTCTTTCGTGTCCATTTTGCTTCTTTCAATTATCATACCTTATTTGCTATCTTTTCTTTTTCTTTACTTCTTCACCATTCTCAACTTGTTTCTCTGAGCAGGGGATAGATTTCCCTTTTTCTATTGCCCGTACTGAATGGTCCCTTCTCTTCTCCCTTTTGGGATTTCATTTCATGTGGATATGGAGCTTAAACTACCTTATAGTCTAATTTTATAACTCAAGCGAAAACGCTTCTCTTGTATTATTTTGATCAGAGGTGTGCGTGGTTCCGTACACCCTTCCGCTGTACGGGGCGCTTCTGTTGAGGGTGCTGCTCAACACAACGTTCAGCGGCTGCTCCAGTTGGGACCAGGGCTGGAACCTACATCAAACTTCAGGACTCAGCATTCTAGAGATTTCACCTGACTTCCAGAAAACGGATGACAGAACAACGAATTTTGGCGAGAACTTCACCTTCACTCTTCATTTCAAACCTGCCTTGAGCTCCTCTCTCACTTGCCTGAAAACCTCAGCCTGCAGCCAGGGGTGAGTTAATAGTTTTTATGTTCGTTAATTTCCTTTGATTTTTCTACGTTCTCGTGGAACTGAAAGAAATATTTTTACTTGCCCATAAAGAACCGCACGCGTGTACGGAAGAAATGATTTTGGTACTTTCATATTTCTTATAATGATCTCTAACAGCCAGGCTTCTATTACGGTGAGCTACTTTTGGAAACGATGTCAATGCGAAATCTCCCGCTTAATTCAGGCTTATTAATGGGTACTGGCTTGGCCGGGAAGTGTCGACTGTTTTTTACTACAGGAAATTATGTATATCACGAAATATACGAGTTCATTAACATGCATCCAAAATTCGAATTAAAATAAGTATTTTTGAATTGTTTTTCGATTGGTCACTATTAAGAACCATAGAATTGGGCTTTTTTTTTCAATTCAAGGATTTTCTACTTATGCTGATACGCTTGCCTTTGGTTACAAATTTAGCTGCGCTCTGCAAGCGTCTGGGTACGTCGGTATGACGACGTGTAGTCTCTATGCCAGGATAGCAGNAGAGTGCCTTCAAAATTATTGACAATGACAGTGCATCTCTGAACAGTTACCATTAAATCTATGAACCTCTGCATATTTTCAAGGAAAATCCTGCGCTTAGTTAGACAAATAGCTCATCTCAAATTCAGGCAGTGAACAAATAAATTACTGCGTATACATTTATTTGTTCTTACTTGTATCAATTTTCTTTTTGTGTATTTGTTTTTTATTTTGTGCTAAACCCATTTTTAAGAACTGATGATGGAACAAGTGTCCGGAATGTTTCCAATTATAAATCGTTTTTTTTATCTAAATTTTCTTCACTCTCAAATTTCTAATGAATTTGACATTGAAACACAGGGACGATTTGTGTGATTGCGGATTGACATGATTGTAAACCAACATTTCTTACGTGTGCTTCAAAATGGTGACTTGCTGCGATGTATGATCTGTACCTACTACAATAATGTCGCATCTACACTACATCATTGCCTATTATTTTTGCATCTCAAATCTACTCAATAATTTGAAATTATAATTTTATTTATGTAGAAAGATGTGTTCAGTTACTGTTTGAGCTTCATGAAACGACTCTGTTCGCTTAGCAGAGGCCTCTTCTGCATGAGCTCTAAGAATGTTCTTTCAACTCAGCATGATGCCGCCCCGCGTAAAATGGCGTGTATAGTTGGAGGGTTGTGAATAAAACGCTTTCGAAAGCTAAGTGACTAATTTTTTAAATCGCTCTGTTCAATGCATGACTTTTCTCCAGCGCAACTGCAATCTTAATTGCATCTTTAATTTTTTTATCCGTAAATGGGAAAACTTCGTCCGATACTCAGATTAATAACATGTACTCATTGGAAAATGTGTTATTGGACATGAACAGCTTAAAATATTAATGTTCGTGATTGCTGGGTTGCGGTGTCAGGTGAACACGCAAAATTTTATTGCTCAGATAACGCAAGCTTGGAACAGGTGCTGGATAGGTGCTGGATAAGGTAATCGGTATTCGTTAGTCCAGGATGTTATCTACCACTTTTGGGTTGAACTACTCAATTTTTCGTTACTAGGAAGTTGTTGATGTCATCTTTTCTTGAAACAAAATTGGACCTATTAATTACTTTTGAATGACGATTCTGATTGAGTCATAAGCTCCTCGGACAAAAAATTAGGCACCTAATGTTGTTCGCGCTCCTGTTATTTACTGCGTTCATCAGTCAGTTTCCCAAGCGGTGACCGAAGTTACGGTTGCCCAGTGGGGTTGTGGTTAATATTTTTCATTTTTAGGGAAGAAGAGGCACAAAATTTCCCACCGACCAGAGAGTGGTAAACTAAATCCTTTTGCCTTTTTGAAATTTTGTTAAATTTTTTTTTTTATATATTAGTTATTTAAGGTTTGAAAGCAGGATATTTGACGACAAATTTATTCACAAATAATTTATCGATTCATCTATTTAACAAAAATTGTTCAAACTTTCCACTACCCTCATCGATGCACCTGTGATATCTTCGATTTAAGGACTGTCGGATACTGCGGAAAAAGCCTGGCATTTCATAAATATCGCCAGAAGGCACTGCATGTCTAGTCACGAGATCTTCCTCTGATTGCAGTGGCTAAGGGACACCTAGTGAAGGAAGTAGCGGAATTCACTGGTATTTCATGCCGCATTGTTTAGAGGGCCCCAACAATATAAACAATTTGGTGCACTTTGCTTCATGAATAGAACTACTGCTAAACGCTAATGATGGCCCTACTCCTGCTTTCTCTGAAAGACCTCTTCATAGAAAACTCTATGCAATGGATGTATGAAATCTGTCGGCTCGTAGACGGCCGATGTTATCTCCAGCTCACCAGACCACTCGTTTAGATTGGGTCAATGCACACGCGCATTGGACTGTAGATGAGTGGTGAAATGTCATGTAGTCAGATGCATCACGATTTTGTCTTTATGGCGATGATGCTGTCCTTCATTTCCATCGAAAACCACATGAGAGCTTCCACGAAGCCTGCATGCAAGGGGTGATACGGAGAGGAGGAGGGTCCACGTTCTGGGGCTGCTTCAACTACACAGAAGCAGGTTCTTTAGTTGAGGTATCCGTCAAACTGAACCAGCATGGCAACATTGAGCTGCTAGCTAACCAAATTTTGTCCTTTCTACAATGTCTGAATGAAGAAAGGCAGGCTGCTCTGCCTATCTCTCAGTGTAAAAACTGCCGGGTACGTCGGGCTAGAACTATCTTTAATTTGCATGACAGTCATTCAGAATATGTCAGTCATTTAGATTAGACAGCTAAGCTACCAGTCATGAACTCAAAGAAAATTTGAGTGATCAGAACGGCAAGTTGGGCGCTGAGAAGATCGTCCACGTATTGTGGCCGCAGTACGAGATCATTTGATGCAAGAGCGGTTTAAAATTAACCAGGTGTACAATAAGACACTGGTAGACTCAATACAGTGTAGAATGGCTACCATTATTCATACTCATTAGATCCTACACCATATTGATAGCTTGTGATTATTTTTTTCATGTTTATTTTGATTATTCACTTGCATCCAACCCTTGGCCTACTCTTTTACTATTGTCAATGAGTATCGATGATTAATATCACGCATGGAGTCGGTTCAAATTTTCTATTTAAATACGAAAAGCATCAAAGACCATATTTGGATAGCAGTAGTGTTTTTTCCCACCGAGCTAATTAGGAATAGACTTATTACTTTTCCACTTTAATTACTTCTAATTACTAAGATGCCTGTGGGCACGATGTTTCTGAGAAAAGATGCAGGACTGCGGTCCTAGGATGTTTATCAATAAATACATTCAAATTATCATCTATGTTGCCCGATCGTGGTCTTTCCTTTAGTTTGCTACGAGATGATTCTGTCCCTGGACATAAGTGTTTGAACAACTCTATTTTTGATGTATTTGAAAATTTTGAGCTCTAGTTTGGGGTAAAAAATGCAGGTAGCTCAGAGAATATATGTGCATAATTACCAGAATATTCAAACAGAGAAGAACAAAATTCGATGAAGACCAGAAAATCAACTAAGCACAAAATGTATGGGTCATTAGCGATCATTCATAGCATGATCAATCATTCACATGTAATGAAATTTCCGCTAGCTACGATACTTTCCTGGTAAATTTCACTTCGCGAAGGATTATGGATGACTTTAGAAAAAGACAAAGAGACTATTTAGTTCATTTAGAAGTTTTGTTCCATTGCTCTTCGCGAAACCTCAATGAGGAACCTCTTTCAGAAGATCTTGACGCCCGTCAGTGAGAGCTCGAAACATGGAAAAACAATTTACTATGATAAGTTAATCCTCATAAGATGTATACAGAAATATAACCATGAGCATTCAACATTACAGTTTCGATTACAGAACTTTGCACTCTCTATTAGAGCTAAAAATCAGAACCAATTTAATGTAGTGGAAGACAGATACGCAGAGAGAAAGGAAACAGGGAGTTAAGCCGCGGCTTCTATTGAATGGAACAGTCGTAATAGTAAGGAAAGCGTCGCATGAGGAACTAAATAGTCTTAGATAAAAACGTTAGGGAAAAACACTCTAAAAAATATTATCACGTTATACTTGTACAGATTCTAGACAGGACATTCCAGGCCCTATCTCATCATTATCAAAATTCGGAAACGAATAAAAAATAAATCTAAGACCAATCAAGACCAAGTCAAATCTTAGAAATGAGGCCAATAAAATATGGTAAAAAAATCAAACTTAAAAGAAGGAGGAGTTGGTGACCGCAAGAGAACATTTTAAAAAGGAGTTATAGAAGAGGTACTTGACAACGAGAAGAGAATGAATGATCTGCTTGTCGTTAAGATCTGTTTTTTGCTGATGTATAAAAATTAATTCTAAAATTCTAAGATTAATGGAATTATTGGCTGCACCTAATAACGAGTAATCAATGTTTGATACTGTAATCTTGCATTTAAAGTCTGTGTGAGAACGAAAGTAGAAAGAAGTCATCTTTCGAAGGGGTTCGGGGTTTGATGACGGAGACGAGCTCCATCTGACCCGCAAAGTACTGCTGGTGAAGTCGACGTACGAAGATGCACGTTGCACGCAACTAAATTTAATTAGGAGACAAGAATGGATACGAGGTGGAAGGTTATCTTTATAACAAAAGAACGTCCCTTTCTTAACAGTGTTGACTTATATAAGTTGAAATGATATATTAAGGAAATACGTGAAAAGTAGAATGATTAGTTCACGTTTGAGGTTATCATATTGAGACCCAAAGTAAGGGAATTATATATATAATTTATTCTTGGCAGCAGTAAAAACTGCGGGATTAATGTCAGATTTCATGGACAAAAACTTATGAATGTGAGAATTTACATGGCCTAAAGAATAACCATTGGAATTGAAAAAAGAACGAAGAAAATCGAAATCAATATAAAAGAGCTAATAATTATGAACTAGTGATAAAAGAGTTTTAGTGCTATTAATTTTAAACTGGTAGGAGCGGAAACTAAAATAGCTAGTTCCTTACCTGATTAGAAAGTCTTGCGGTACACGAATGTATCTAAATTATTCCCTTTTTTGGTTAATAATGTATTTAAAAGACCAAGTTGATTATCCCTTTCATATTCCTTAATAAAGTACATACACGGGCATGTAGAATTCAGGTGATCCAAAAATAAAGGAGCATGGGATGGGTCACGAAGTAAAATGACCGTATCGTCAACATATCGCTGATAAAATACTGGACTAAAATCAGGAGGGCAGTTACCAAGTCAGGACTTCTCGTGGTGGTACATGAATGTATTGTAGGGTATATATTGGAAACATCGTATTAAATCTAGTAAAAAATATTTACCATACAATATGGATCCTGGGCGTCCCTTATTCTAATAAATAATTAATGTATTGAAAAAGGTAGGGCCAAGTAGAAGGCGCATACCCTGACCTTGTGAAGCACTTGAAACAGGAGATCTTCCTATCATGTTTACTGCTAGTATTAAATTTTTGGTAATGAATTTAATCATATCAGGCCTTAAGAGTGTCTTCAAATTCTGGACAAAATGCATTTCGAAAAGTTTCCGTATTAACGCTGACCAAACGTTTCGTCACTAAGCAGAAAAGTTGTAATGGTTAGATGTAGAATTAAATTCTGCATCAAATAAGGCCAAGATTATTGAAATCGGCCGAGTGGTTCAGTCTGTACAAACATTGTATATATTTTTTGTGAGGTATACATTTTTTTGGGACACCTTGTGCATAGAGCTTACCATCAGATAAAAAAATAGATTCATTACACTTAGTTCAAGTAAAGTTTTAAGCAAATATCGAGATGACCCACTTACAGTAACAACAGTATCAATAAAAAGATTGTCCAGGCAAATTTCTATTGTTTCTCTCAATGGTACATTAATGAACAGGTTTTTGACATCAAGAGGAGTCATACAATATTTTGTTGGATCAGAAAAAAACTATAAATGCGGTTAACAAACGAGTATGGATTTTCCACAATTAAATAACTGGTTGTAAATGTGTTTAAAACAGACACAAGGTGCTTGGGAATTTCAAAACTAGGAGTGTTAAAGGCTTCAAATATAGAATGAAATTGAAATTGTGTGGAAAATATTTTCTTATTAACCTTAGGAAGCCCTCCCATAAAGGATGGTCGGCCAAGAGTCAGATACAGACAAATTTCGATAATTTTTGTCTGGCAGAGTTGACGAGTTTTTTAGTTTTCATAAAAAATTATTTATCTTGCCCTTAACTTTTAATGCGCTTTTGTAAATTTGTTCCTAGATGTATACAAACTTGGTCCAATCATAATTAATAATTTTTATCATTTCAGAATAGATAGATTTATGAAGTAGGTCAATACCTCTACTATTGTCTGGCTTACTATCGATAATTTCTTTATTCTCGCTTTACTTCTTCAATTGGAAAATATCGCCAGGCGATCATATAGGAGAAAATATCACTTATTTTGGGGGAATGTAAGTCTAATTAAAAATCATAAAATAAATGCAGGTAAAAACATACTAGGTTTGAGTTTGAATTTTTGTTACCCTAGAGCTCTCGAGCAGTACATTGCTCATCTTCAACACACACTGTAAAAGACAAGATATATTGTACATAAGAAATCACTGTACGAGAGAGTAGATGGGACACAAAGTTACACAAAATATAGAATTTCATCTCCTAGCCTAAAATATTCAGTGCCACTGAAGTATCACAGCTGTTCAATGTAGGCTTTCGGTAACGAATTTAAATACTTCCTGATAACTCAAGATCATAAGCATCACACATAGCTAAGATTTTGAAACTATCTTGATGATTGGTGTGGTTACATGCTTTGAAATGATCTTGGATGTTTTAATTTTGAGTTTTTACCTTATTTAATACAGATTTGTAAGATTTGATTTTGTTTTGAATACAACTTTAGATTTTTGTTTTATAATTTCAAAATTTTGCTGAGGATTAGCTAGGGCCCGAAACGTCCTGTTCAGAATTTTTTCAAGTATAATATGGTAATGTTTTATAGAGTGGTTTTTGCCTCAACTCTTTTCTTGAAGTTGCTTTGTAATTATTAAAATAATAAGTAAAGTTAAGTAATTAGTTGTTCCTCTGGAACATTTAAGGTTCAAATAGAGACTTCTGACTTCCTGAACAGATAATCTCGCTTTACTTTGTTACCCATGAGTGTCAAGCTATTTGATTCACGGACTGCCCAAATGTTCTTTAGAAATGAATGACAAGCTATGCTTTTTAAACGTTGTTCAGAAATTTTTTTTCTTCATCAGAGACCCGGAGGCAGCTGGTTTCTTGAAAATTTTTAGCAGTTTCTAATTACACAATTTAATTATCTTGATTAAGACTTGTTATAGTGTTCCCTGAAACTTCCACAAACCTAAGTAATGCAAACAATTCCGATCGGGACCATCATTACCTCTCCAGATTTGTTAAAAATGAATGCTCGGCGAATACAAGTGCAGTGCCGAAAGTCAAAGAAATACCCGAAGTTGTTCGACAGCAAATAGTTGGACTTCGTAATGAAGGATTGGGCTATAGGTTCCACACTGAGCTGTTGAGGCACTAGTTCAGAAGCATGCAGCAGGAGCGATCTTCAATCTCCATATATCTAGTCGTATCTTCTTACCGGATCACGGGCCTCTCTCGAAGCCATGTACTAATTAAAGTAACGAATGAGCCTATGACAAACCGTACAAAGACTGTAGTAGTATTGACACCAAGAGTCTGAGACATTTCTCTGACGCTTGCATGCGGTATTTGGTCAAAAATTATTTTTAGTTGTTCATTGTCAAGAACCAAGAGTCTGAGACTCTTCATCTTCACCCTTTTCATCTTCAATGCTCTATCTCCATTATAGAAAAAACTGGAGTTACGAGGAGCTCACTTTAATAAAAAAACGATGATTAGAGAATTACTTCGAAGTAGTCTACATGCTGTCACTCTACGCGGAACTGTTCTTACAGAAAAATGGGAGAATAATCTTTAAGAGTTTGCCAAAAACTATCTTGACAAAGGAATTGAGTTTTGAGAATAGGTTGTATGGCCCGAAGAAAGCAAAATGGAATGTTTCGGCGCAAACGACGCTCGTCATACTTGGAGAAAAACATGAACTGCTTATGATCTTAAGCACCATCCCTACCGTCAAGCATGGAGAAGACAGCATCAAGGCGTGGGGATGTTTTAGTGTCCATGACGGAGGGAAACTCTACATCACTAACAGGAAAATGGATTGTTTTATTTACAGGCAAATGCCGAAGCAGAAGGGGCTTCAAAGTGTGAGAAAATTTTACGCCAGCACAAGTGGATCGTTCAGTAAGACAATGTCCCCGAACATACGCGAAATTAACAAAGAATGGTTCGCAAATAAGAAAGTAAGTGTCATTCCATGGCCTAGTTAATTGCCTGACTTCAATCACATGGAGAATTTGTGGCGAAAATTTAAAACTTCAGTTGCACCGGAATCTAAAGAACCTTGATGATTTGAACCATCTTTCTGCAAAAATGAAACAAGATACTACAAACGTAGGGTCAAAAGTTAGTTTCCAGTCACAATAATCGTCTCCATGCTGGTATCGCAAATGAAGGCCACGCAACTGAATACTAAAGACTTGTTTTTAGTTTTGGTCAAACACTTTTGTCCTATGCATTTTTTGCTATGTCGATTTTCTGGGTGTCAGTAAATTTTGTTCGGTTTTGTTTAAATATTCTGACTGTCAATACATTTTGTTCTGTTCAATTTAAATATTCTGGTAGATACATGTTCTCTGAACTCCTTGTACCCTTTAACCTAAAGCAGAACTCGAAATTTTCGAAATACTCCCAAATAAAGTTGTGTATGTACATATGCCTAAGCATTGTGATTTCCCTGAGACATTTTTGAGTTGATTTCAGCAATAATTTTACCAAGCGCTGCTTGCATTTATTGAAACATTGCAGAGAAGAAATGACCCTCTTTGAGATCAGACAGTCAAATTATTCGCTATGGCTATGTTGTGGTTATGTCTTTTTGAGTAGAAATTATTTCTCTTGGTATAAATCTGTGAAAAGTTATCCGGTGAAGCAAAAATCAGGAATAAGCCTGAGATATTACACTAAAATACTATTTATTAATCGACAGGATCAGCAACTAACCGTAAAAATGCACCGTTTCGAGTTTGAAATGCATTAGGTTGTTATAAAATAACGGCCGATTTTAGATACAAAGTGTATTGGGGTAAAAATGAACGTTAAAAGTGTTTCAATTAGTCAAACTACGAGCCTTGAGTATTTATGTATCTCTGCCATCCGATCAGTGAGATTATTTTTTAACTCGTTGATAAATATTTATCGGTTGTTATCCAAGACAATAACCAAAGCCTGATTCTACCTCTGGTGTGGACCTGAAGGTTTTACCGTTAAAAAAATGACAGTGGTTGAAAGATCAGGAGAGCATGGAGGAGACGGTACGGTCTCTTATCCCAAGTCGGTGAGCTTCTGCAATGTGTCTCTTGCAACGTGTGGCCGCAAATTATTATAATACAGAATTGGGCTGTGCCGATTCACCAATGGCGTCGTCTGCAAATAGCGTGAGACTGTAGTAGTATTGACACCATGAGTCTAAGACATTTCTCTGACACTTTCATGCGGTATTTGGTCAAAAATTGTTTTTAGTTGCTCATTGTCAAGACCCTCTACCCTCTTCATCTTCAATGCTCTATCTCCATTATGGAATTTCTGACCTATCTTCGTGCTGACCTCTCATTTGTGGACTCCTCACCTCATGCGCAGTTTATATTGGCACCAGTTTGGAGGCACTATGCTCAAAAGTTTGAACTCGTGCGGGAAAAGTGAGCGAAAACCTTTTTTCTTATATTCTTGATTATGGTATGAAATCCTAAAGCATGTTTTCTGTCTAATATACTCTTTAAACTATTAAAGAGGACACATTAATAATTAGCTATGCGAAAACACATAAAATATACTGACAATACTATGCTACAACAGCATTTCCAAACACAACTCATAGATTGACCATCATTTTAGTACATAATTACCTAACCTTATGTCCAATATTTTTGTTTCATGAGTGACATAGTACGCAATGCATGTTATTGACAGTTGCTTTTACCGCATTTATGTATCAATACCGCGATAAAAATGGAATGTTCTGGCTCCAAGTCGACCAGAAAGTTGTTGGAGCTCTGAGACTCCGTACAAGCATGTGTAACTCCCCCCACCGCGCGGGGCCATTACCTCTCAAAAAATCGGACGCCTCCAAGCATTGCTTCATTTTCATGGCGGTGCAGTTGACCCGCTGATAATTTGAGATCAACCGACCCGCGCCTCACTAACTCGTGGCCTGGTCTGTCATCTTGTCACTTGCCGGGGCTCATTATCACACTTTCGTTTTGACTCGCTCGTTCTCAGAGAAATTTGAGTGACAGCCCACAGTACCTGCATGATGTGGGGAAGGGTTGGGAATGTGGGCTCCGACTGATTTTTGGAGATATTACCTGTAACTGTTACTAATTGCTGCGTACTGTGCTAAAACGGATGCACCACAGTTGTGTCTGACTTTAGTGTCACATGTAAACTTAGTGATTTAAAACAGCGGCCGAAACCTCCGTCCCTTGGAGCGGTAACGATCTACGGGCGGAACCAGGCAGCACACAACCAAAATTGAATTATTTCCGTTTTATTTTATTGTCTAACTTATAACTTATTAAACTGGCGTTCATAACTCGCCAGATTCACATTATTATATTGCTTAGAAAATATCAGTTTTTATGCCTGCTGCATCACTTTGTTTTGATGTGCATGCCGCCGCGCTTTAAAGGTCAGTTCAATAATATATTTTCTGCCGTTTCTCCGGTCCGTGGCAGGAAAAAATTGACGAGAGCTAATATCAAACGCGCGATTTGATAAAGATTCATTTCCTAATTTCAATCAAGCCAACTAAAAAATGTAAAAAGTTAATCAACGTGAATTTCGAGATCATACCTGCCAGTGCTGATATTGTAAGATTTGCGAGAGCTTCATGCAGAAACTCAGAGGGTTAAGGGGAAACACGGAGGGGCGAGGGGAAACACGGGGGGCAGAGGGGAAACACGGAGGGCTGAGGGGAAACACGGAGGGCCGAGGGGAAACACGGAGGGCTGAGGGGAAACACGGAGGGGTGAGGGGAAACACGGAGGGCTGAGGGGAAACA
>VOMN01141166.1:0-27893 GCA_014899125.1 Orchestia grillus
GCATGTGTGACACGCGCTGGGGAGGAATGTGAGACACGCGCTGGGGAGGCATGTGGGACACGCGCTGGGGAGGCACTCAATGCCCCGGCTGTTCTCTGGGATAGGAGCAGGAGCAGTGAGGGATGAGAAAAGAATTATCACTGAATCTTCTAAACGTTTTTGGAGGCAGTCAAAGGTGAAGCAGCAGCCAAAACCATGAGTGGAGGGACAACTTGCAGCTTTATAAATTTAGTGTACATAAATGATGAACGGATACGAACGTAGTGGTTGTTTTAAAAACGATAAGCAAGCAAGTAAAGGAATGAAGTAAAGCTCGCTAAGTTACTCGTATCTCAGCAACCGTTAAGCCAGTCGCATGAATTACGACATATTAAGCGAAAACTAAATATTGAAGCATAATTATACATAATTATCTATAATTTTGTGTGAACTCGGTAGTAGAGAAAAGCTTTGAAATATAATTTTATTAGGCCGAATATATTCACAGAGAGGTGGCCGGGACAGTGGATATTCCTTTGCTTATATCCTCATTGAGATATCATGTCTTAATATCCCTGGCCGCAGCGAGACGAGAAAGCTGCGAAGAAGGGCGTCTGAGGGGCAGTTGGGGTCCGTGCACTGCATCATCAACGCTGCCGGCCTACAAAGAAATTAGGCCTCGGTCAAACGCTCGTAGAAAGCAGATCATCTCAAGTTAAGTTCTGATTTCCATGGAGCAAAAATAATCCCTTATCAATGAGCGGTTCGACAACTTGTTATAGTGTTTCAAATGATTTGGCGACGTATTATTATTCGTGTCTAATCCTCTTTGTCTATAAAAAACTATGTTTGAAAGTACGACAAAAATTCATTTTCGAGCAAAGCTCATCTCAATTGAACGTATGCTGCAAAGGTAAAAATCAGCTGCGTACTTCAGGATACTTTGGAGCAAATAATCATCGTTGATAGAACGTCCCACTTCTCAGAGCTTAGAAAAAATGTTTTCTCCCACAGCGGTCAAGCGACATCATGCTAAAGCTCTAACGTAGCTTTGGGGTAGAAGCAGCAAATTCCCTTGTTTTCTGCACTTTACTATCGTAAAAAAAGAGTACCTCAGTAGCAAAGAAATTTGATTGGGTACTCGCAGCCGAAAAAAGCGATGTGAACGGAAAAAGCTTCAGCACCTAATGTTGCTGTCACGATTGACCGTGTTCACAGCATCCATATCAAGGCTTCCAACACATGCATAATATGATGAACGTTCTTCGGCTGTTGGCGGTTTACATGGTCAATAATATGTAAGACTTTGAAAATAACCACAATTACAGATTTAAAACAGAGTGCGAGCTTGAAGCGATTGTCATTTTAGTGTACATGCTGATACCTCTATTCATACGACATGGTCTACAACAGGCCCACTCAGTGTAGCTCTTATTCGAGCATTTGAGTTCTATTGATACTATAGCCTTGTCTACTGTGCTCTTGTACTCTACTTACACTTATTTTTCATGAGTAGACTAAGGTCACTACTGTTTTGGAGATCGGGAAAGTAATATATTTACATGCTAACTATTAATGAGAATTAATTACTAGCCCCACAATTTGAAAAAGTTCCCATCGTTAAATTCAAGAAGAGATTCCCGTCTCCAACACCGCAGTACAAGGAACTCTTACTATTTACTAATTCCTAGGGCGAAAATCGGAAAATAAACACAATCCTCGAGAGATAGCTTGCGAAGACGACCTGTTACCAAAAAAATTCAAAATAAAAAGAAGACCCGACGCAATTGGGAACATCTTTAATTAAAATTCCTAAAGACGCTCCCAATTACGTTAGTTCTTTTTTTTTTATTTTGAAAATTAGGATTCCCAGAAACAAACCTAAAAGTATTATATTGAAAAATTTCTAATGACTAGAAAAACAAATCCAATTTGAATGCATGCCTCATTGACATATTTCTTCTGTTGTGTTCAAATGAAGCAACTAAAGTTTCTTTGTTGCACTCGTACATCAGGGGGAGGTAATCGATGTGCTCGAGTTCCCTGGTCGCAGCGTGAGGGTCCGAGGCCGGGCGCATGGCGGCCGCTGCCACAAAAGAGCTTGTCTCTATAATGGAGTGTCTCGAAATGACCTGGACTCTCCGACCCCAAACAAATGATGCTTGAAGCTAATCCGCTGCTGCCGGCCATGCTGGCGTAAATGTGGAGTCAAGTGAATATAGTGTGTTTCAAGTCGCTTGAAGTATGTGTAATGGGTTGCCAGTAAATTGCTCCGTTGTAGCGCAATATTGGAAAGATCTTAAATGCCTCTGCTGCTCTTGTTTTTTAGTATGAACACTTGCTGCCAAGGAGAAAAAATTGTCGCAATGTCGATCAATTTCAAGATTTTTGAATCGAATTAAGGAATAGGAACGTCATGGTAAGGCTGACAACAACAAACTATTACATACAATGAGTTAAATATTCCGAAAAACTCTCCGGTCAAACGTAGAGCAAATATTCTTATGAGTGGAGTAAAGTAGACCAACACAATATTTTTCTGTGAAAAATTATTTGTTTTTAATATTATGGACCATAGCTTAATGTGTGATTTCTATATATCGATTCCAATAACACTAGAATTAGTTGAATGATGCTATAGTAAATTTCAGTTATACTTTGCTCTTATTTTTCTAATGATGTAATGATGATTAAGTAACATCAACCATCTCTCACAAATGATGAATGGGTAACATCAATTACCAAAATTCTATTAGTTACAACGTCACCCATTGAGTTTTGTCCTCATTATACGTAGCTCACGCTACGTGGGAGGTTGCTTTTTTAAACACAGTTTTAGTTCAGAAAAAGTCTACTTCAAGTTTTTTTTATAAATTTTGCCGTTTTGTTTGAGCCTCAAGCGTACGTATTACAATTGCGGATCAAAGACTTGGATGAAGTGTCACAGCTTACAAGAGATTGCACAAAGCGATTGCCCAGAATTGTCACTCGATGGAACCATTCCTGCAGCGTCTGCAGGAACGACAATCGATGGAATCATTCCAGCAGCGTCTGCAGGAACGACACGATGTAATCATTCCAGCAGCGTCTGCAGGAAGGACATTTTAATGCGAAAAAAGTTAGGATAATGAAGGCTTCAGGAAATGTGTCGAAGATACGCGTGCTAATAGCGACTCTTTCAATGCATCAACTCCTCGTAAAATGGGGAAAAATAATAAAAAAAAACTTTTGCAGGTGCAAACAAACCATAAAACGATTTCAATAACCAGATCTTTTCACGTAATAATGAATTTCTAGGGAACTCTGCTCAGTAACGTCTATAAATGGAGAGCTAAAGAAAGCATAATTATATATAGCCTACGTGCTGTAGTCTAGAGGCTCTCGTTTAACTGTAGAAGTTGAGGAATGTTGCAGGTCACTTTCACAACTTATATCAAATTAGTCAAACGCACGATACTCACAGAAAACAACGAGCTCCGACTGAGTGCAACTGTTTTGTAATAGATTTTTTTTTCTAAAGCACTGAATGAAATACATACATTTGCAGAAGTGGTACACATAACTAGATTACAAATTCACATAACAGATTAGAACCGCTTAGATTAGCTTAGATTTCCAGTCGGTCGGCCCTATTCCTCGCAGGCAACCGAATTTCTACCGACGTAAAAATATACCCCTCCTTTCTCATCATAGCAAGTGAGGAAAAACATTGCGAAAGAGTCATTTCAAGGAATATAAACGTGGAGGCGCTATTTACTCATCGGTATTGAGTGTAAATATTTTTTTGTACCATAAAACGGTGAAAAATTATGAAAATAATAAGTATCATCCATACTGACTCGAAAGACAATTGATTTGAAATATGCGAACGCCGGTACATTTCAAGCGAGTGTGTGATATCTTCTCCACTTTTGCATTTTCTTACATTTACTCA
Source organism: Orchestia grillus (assembly GCA_014899125.1). NCBI lineage: Eukaryota > Metazoa > Arthropoda > Malacostraca > Amphipoda > Talitridae > Orchestia > Orchestia grillus. Next base: position 3,914 of record VOMN01141166.1, read on the forward strand.
AGATTTCTTTTATTTCTTTTACGGTCAAATCACGTTAATCTATCATCGAAACTGTTTCACAGCAAGCGGCATCGCTGTTCACATAAAAGTCAACCCTTTCTGCATGTCCACTCATTTTTAGTGAAGATGAATTTAGTCAAGGACAGAAACATTCAGAGTTAAGCTCTGATCTTTATTTTCAATTGATATTGGTGCAAACGGCTTGTCTACTGGCGATGAACATCAGTCATAGCACAAAGCGGTCTGGCAGCACAGCGGCGACGGCGCGGAGGCTGCGAGAATGTGGACCCAAGTCATGTGTTTGGCACGCGTCGGGGTCACGAACGACGAGCTATTTTTGCTCAGTTTCTCCGTTAGTTTCTAATGATGCCCGTTGTTTTGGCTATGTGCAATTTTACTCTCTGCTAGATTTAATATATTACTATGTATTTATGTGGTCGGGGTGTAGTAACGTCGTTTTGCTAGATTTACTATATTACTATGCATTTATGTGGTAGTGGTGTAGTAACGTCGTTTTGCTAGATTTACTATATTACTATGTATTTATGTGGTAGTGGTGTAGTAACGTCGTTTTGCTAGATTTACTATATTACTATGTATTTATGTGGTAGTGGTGTAGTAACGTCGTTCTGCTAGACTTACTATATTACTATGTATTTATGTGGTAATGGTGTAGTAACGTTGTTTTGCTTTTAAAGCTTGAGGCAAAAAGGACGAAAGACTTCATCCTTTCTGGTGATCAGATAAAGCAACACCAAGTCATTTATGAATCAGTGCAACTTATGTGAGCAATTTTCACTAGTAGCTGGTTTGTATACTAAATTGTACAAAAGAACTTAAATAATAACTCAGGTGAAAATCCTTTTCAGTCCTATAAAACCGTTTATTATATCTGCCCCACTCGCAGTAGTAGCCTCTCAACTCCCTTTACAGAAGAGATAACAATGCTATATGTACTTTATCATTATCATTGCTGATTGTAGATTGCGTATTCATGTGCTGCGTTCTGTAGCATTCAGCAGACAGATAATAATGAATATCAAGTATTGAAATAGGCAGCTTCAACGAAACTGAGTGGGTTGAGAGCGTCTGAGCGCTGTGTTGGGCGGGTGCCGGAACGCGGCAATGAGATCTGTCGCGATTATCAAAGTACAAGTAATTATTTGTCCATTTGTACATGTAATTATATGCATACATTATAATGTATGCATATTTCCGTGTTGAGTTTCTACGGAAAGTGTGAAAGCAAGTAGGCAGCTCATTCAGTACTGCCTTTTTGGCGCTGCTGATGCTCTGATATACCAATGCTAGTGACGAAGGATTTCGATGATATTAATAAATCTATTTCTCTTGAATCTCTTATATCAGACCAAAATGCATTTACAGTCACACCTCACAGTTCTAAGATCTACTACTCAAGCCCGAGGCTTCCTCACATTTTCTCGTGAATTGTAAATTTTATGTGAATTTTCATCTCCACAAAAATCTTGAAAAATTATTATTTCCTTGACCTCTCCCTGGAAGAAAATGCATCTATAGGATTCAATCAGATTGGTAAAAAACACGATGCCAAGTTTCTTATCGATGCCAGGTTTCTTATCGATGTTGATAACTGTTTCTTAAGAACACTTATCAACATTTTCAAAATTCAAAGACCAATAGAAATCCAAGGAGCGTAGTTTCAATTGAGGATATAAATCCAAAACCTCTCCGCACAAGGGCGTTGCATCGCAAGAGCATGGCTTTCCAGCGAGGCACATTACTTTAACGCAAATGATGTTATTGATCTTGAGATCTAACACCCCAATTTCCTTGTTCTCCCGACACAACTTTCACAGATTACCGCCTTGTTTTTCCTTTGGGCTATTCCTAGAGCAACAAAAAATATACAACCAGGCTTGAGCTGGAGCTTCCCGTTTTTCTTTAGCTTCTGACTTGGAGACGCCGTCGGTCCTGCTCGTAAGTGCACAGCTTCTGACAACCGATGAGCCGTGGTGGCAGCAAGGAGAGAAGACGACATTCTAATGTGGCACAAACTCGATTGACTGCTCAAGTGATCGCGCTGTGCTGACGCTCTGCGCCGTGGCGAGGGAAGGATGGGTGGTGTGTGCACGTGGGACGGATGGGTGGTGTGTGCACGTGGNTGGTAGCTATAGTGCACTATCGCCAGCTGTGGTAGCTATAGTGCACTATTGCCAGCTGTGGTAGCTATAGTGCACTGTCGCCAGCTGTGGTAGCTATAGTGCACTAGAGTTAGCTGTGGTAGCAATAGTGCACTATAGCCAGCTGTGGTAGCTATAGTGCACTAGAGCCAGCTGTGGTAGCAATAGTGCACTATAGCCAGCTGTGGTAGCTATAGTGCACTATCGCCAGCTGAGGTAGCTATAGTGCACTATAGCCAGCTGTGGTAGCTATAGTGCACTGTAACTAGCCGTGTAGTAGAGTGCGCTACAGCCAGCTGTAGCAGACTGATAGAGAGCTACATGTTCGTACATCAAGTCTATTGTGACTAACACCCTAACAATACAATTGTATCTTTAAAAAATGCTGGAATATCGTATAGTTATATTATTGAACAAAAAGCTAGATAAAAAAAAGCATGGTATCAGATGCACTGTTTTCTCATGATTGAAACTGTTTTCGCGTAAGAAATTAACTCGGTAACAAAAATCGAGCCATGACACGTAATTGTTTTATTTCTCATCCACCCTTCCGAAAAGTCAGTGACATACAATTTTTTTCACGCACTTATCCCATTTGTTTCCACTGCGACACTTGCAGTTGCGAGAGCGTGGGAGAAACTCCAACTGCAGCGCAAAAAACTGGCGTTGCGAGTGTGTTCTCTTTAAGAGTTGCTTCCGGTTTCTCTGAAACGCTCAAATTGACTTGTTGCGCTTTCTAGTCCTTCGGAGTTTCTTATTGCTCTATAACTTTTGGTGCACCGAATTTTGCTAAAGTTTTCTACTGAGATTTAGGTTTTACTTCTCCTCTTCGGAAATTTGTGAGCGCCGCTTATTTGCATCAGGTGTAGAGACTTCATTTAAAACTACGCACCGGAGCCACCTTATAGATTCTTTGCATTAAATTCCCCTAACGCCAAACGCCAGACGATGTTTACTCCCCACACGCCGCGTTCAAGTTTTTATTTATCGTTGAAGTTGAGCAGCAGCAGCGCGCCAACGGCGCCCACGTCAAAACCGCCGCCGCGGTGTCAGTTGAGGCGGTTTGAATATTGTAAAATTTTCGTGGTACAATGTTCACAAAGTCAACAAAGGCCAAGACGTTTCTTTCCACTGACTAGTAGAGAAAGTGTGAATGTTAGGTTATCATAAAACCGTCCCTCTCATTTCAGTATTCGATTGGAATTTTAACTCCATCGTCTTCCTTTTCTCATCGCACGGTACAAATAATCTAAAAAAATTCGTCCCCTCGACGTCGTCCATAGTTCTTGCGTTAGAGACGTCACACTGTATCGCTCTCAAAGTTTCTGATCATCTGCCTTCGTAGAGAATTTTCATGTACCCATTTTTATAGTATTCAAAACAGCTCGATGTTCTCGGGAATTGAATTACCGGGTCAGTCCTTCATTGTATTAAGCTAAACTGGACTCTGGAAAGCACTGTAATATCACGCCATCGAAATTCTTTTCAAACCATAATTGTTTTCGGGATCAATTTTTCAGCCCTTTAAAGAGCTTGGACTGAATGAAACAGGAGAATATTTAAACATCATTGACAAAATATTTCCTCAGTTTATGTCCTTTATTCCAAAACGTAGCGCATGTGCCGTTAAGGCGGAGTGGATTGGGGGGACTTGGAGTAGTGAGTTGGGTGAGACAGGTTTTTTTTTGACGATGATGACCAGCGGAACATATCTCTGAATAGTCCACGATTTTTGTTGTGATGAATCCTCTCAGGTTTTATAATCAATCTATTCGAACATGTTTGACGAAAATTTAATTTGCAAAGTTTATCTCACCACAAACAGGGTTACTTCAATCCCTCAATCTGAAATTTCGACGGCGAAAGTTGTTGAAGACCAAATTGTGTGGAAGATAGGGCATATAAACCTATAAATCGATTGCATTTTCATTTGGCATGTAAATAAAACTTCTAACTTTTCCGCCCTCGAACGGGAGGTTTCACGTACAGATGTTACAGTAATAAAGGTTGTGGAATCATGATTCACGATTGAATAACAGTAATATTGCCTCAATGATGAGGCATGATGAGGATGAGGATCATGAGGCATAAGAGAAAAACGCTTTAAATATTACAGAAATGTTAAAATTCAGAAGCAAATAAAGTAGAGATTGATGTTTTTTACAGTTCGTACGTTGCATTTTTGTTCCATCTAAGGCCATCAACCGTGACAAATAAATTTTATAAAATAGTCGCTCATTCGCAAGGTTATACTTCCAGAAATTATATTTATTTCTTGCCCACAAATTTATTGCATACAAAAGTATGCTTCATAAGCAAAATTAGGCAATTGCACATTCAGTGAGTGCAAATTCTCTCATTTAAAATGGGCTTACAACCTATGCTGACGTGAATACTTACCTCTAATTCTCTCAGTCATAATTTCTTCAATCATAATTAACACCACTGAACTTAGCATGGCCCCAAGAACCATGACCCAAACGAACTCAGTCCCAATTGATGCTGCGCTAAATGTCTTTTTTTCAATTAATGCAGCCTCGGGTATCGTAATCCAAATTTACATAATCTTAAATACCACAGGATCAATTTACATAATCTCAAGTAAGATAATGCCGATCAACGTAGTTCCTAGTATTATGTTCGAAACATTCGTCGTAAAATCCAGAGCTGGGTATTGCGATGCCGAGTTGCAACTTTGCGACTTAGCAATTCTGCCTGATAATCAATTTTGAATTTTAAAAAATCGTCGGTCGCAAACGTGTTAACTGTACAGCGAACAAATTACTCTTGTGATAAGACTACATTTAGCTTTGTACGGGGACTAGCTGCAGCACTGTGTATATATGCAATAAGACTACATCTTAGCGTGAAAAAAACTTGCAACATCAATATGAACCTTGACGGTAAAATCCTCTTGTTCAATAAAGGGTTGAAAATTCGCATTAAACAAAGCCACAGCGCCAATTTTCCATGACTTTTGCCGCGACTTTGAACTGGAACTGATAAAGTTGCAACTCAGAGCCGCAACACCTAGCTCTGATTTGACGCGAAGAGAACCAATTGCCCTGTATGACGTTTGACAAAATCTCTAGCTTACACAACAGTGTGACCTAAACAATCTTCGGAGCAGAGTGACTCGGGTTGAAGCACCTTGTATAGCACTTGACCGCCTACTGGTTGTATCGTTCGCTGCTACTCGGTACTAAAAGGTTAAATAGAGTAGGTACTTTTTGTTAACCATGTTTGGGTGAAAACTATCAAGTAGTCAACAACATATAATGACCCTTGGGTAGAAACTCGGAGCTTGGGCAGGCCGCAGAATCTGAAGTCAGCACTAGATTTACGTTCAACCTTGTAAAATGTTTGGTGCAAGTCTCCGAAGCACTGCTACGTTCAGGCGTGTAGAGTGTTTGGAGCAAGTCTCAGAAGCACTGCTACGTTCAGCCGTGTAGAGTGTTTGGAGCAAGTCTCCGAAGCACTGCTACGTTCAGCCGTGTAGGGTGTTTAGTGCTAGTCTCCGTAGCACTGCTACGTTCAGCCGTGTAGAGTACTTGGTGCAAGTCTCCGTGTAGAGTGTTTGCTGTAAGTCTCCGTAGCACTGCTACGTTCAGCTGTGTAGAGTACTTGGTGCAAGTCTCCGTGTAGGGTGTTTGCTGCAAGTCTCCGTAGCACTGCTACGTTCAGCTGTGTAGAGTGGTGCAAGTCTCCGAAGTACTGCCTACGTGAGAAAGTTCTGTGCTTTCTCCCCTGCTTATTTTTACAACGTGGGGTACTTGTACCAAAACATATATTTCATATTATTTCATAAATTTTAATTTTGCAATTTGGTATTAAAATGCTATGAATATATTACGAACTACTGTTTTCTAGTGCTTTGAACCGGTATTTTACTTAAATATACATTTTTCTGGCTTATAAAAGCGTGGTAGAGCTATTGCCTGGAGTTTACTTTTGAATTCAGCGGAGAAACACTGGAGGGAAAAGTCGAAATCGCAGAGTCGAAAGTCCCCAGTCGTACTGAGGGCATCAAGTCTATGGCCGCACCAAGTCCTGCGCTATAGTCTGAAAAAGTCAAAAAGACCTTAAAAAATGAAAGTCGCGATCAGCTCTGGTAATATATAAGATTTTTGTTCAGCGAAATGCTTAGAACGTAGTTCATCGTTAGCCAAACAATATGCTACCTAAAAGCAAAACGCCGCAAAACAAGGGCAGCCTAATTCTCTAACAGCAAACTCAAACTTTCAAGTCCGGATTTATTGAGGATCTTCAGCCACACCCACGACCTAGTGTGCGAGTCTCTCAGGGTTCCAGGTCACATTTGACCGACTAACGGAAGCGTATCATAAATACTGACCAGGCGTCGTGCCCGATCCTTAGGAGCATTTCGACGCTGCAGCTGGACGAGGAAGGATGATCGGTCAGGTGTGTAGTGCGTCAGCAGCTCACTGAATTTAGTTCAGATGTGTAGAACTGGGAATAGCACACAGGTTTGTGCTCATATCGAGCGCTCATTGATGGAAGCGTGGCTTTTCATGCTGGAGATGTATAGCGGCGGCGCTCGTATAGAGATTCAGATGTTGCTGCTTTGATCGTAGAGTTTCCGTGTTATGAGAGATAATGCTAAAAATGCGTTCCAATGATCGTCGAAATAGGTTTGTACACTATATGTTGTCAGCTGAATAAGTATGCATTTCGACATTAACTGACTATTTCAAATCGAAATTGTTCTATTTCATGCTCTTATAACGCATATATCATACATCTATGAGATCGTAACAATTATTGATACATAGGATAAAAAGGAGCACCAAGGTGGCTAAAAATATCATTTTAAAAATCAGACGTTTCGGATTGAGAAAAAATCCATCTTTCCTAGAAATCGTCCTATATCCAATATATTATTGATACATATACCGTATATAATATAAAATACATTCTCAGCTTGAATGTTGGTCCCCATGTACCCGTTCGTCCTAAAAGCCAATGATGCGTGAAGGTATTATGTTGGATTTTTTTTTAATTTCTCATAAATAATGCTGAGCTCGCCCCGACTGCTGAAGCAGAGACCCGTAGGTAACATTCCTGCAAAAATATTACCACTCATAACTTACGAGGAATGTGAGGGAAATGTGTGAAGGTACTGTGCTGATTTTATGTTTATTTCAACATGTGATGACCCTCAACGGTTTTTTTAGCCTTGGCCAGTGTAAATTTGGACGCTTCTGTTGCGATCGCATATATAAACTAAACAAACTGAAATTTATTTAATTTACTGAATTAATTTCAGTCACGTAAAGGGTGGCCCAGAAGTGAGGTACCCTCTCATGAAATTGTGTCCTAAACATTTGTTAACGTATCAGTGCTACCGATATCAGTGAAGGTACCTTACTTTTGAGCCACCTTGTATAAGGCACGAGCCCTGCCAGCTTGTTGCTTTACGAACGTTATATTTTAATAAATTTAATTTTTCGATTTAAAAAGTATAGCACTAACAAAATGAAATCAATTGTGTAGAACGATGACAAATAATATCACGTAGCAAATATCTTCAATAACTTTTTGTTAATGTTGGTAAAAAACAAGGTTTATAGTATTACTACTGATTCAACTTCTTACAAAAGTGTTGGCTGATTTCAATACCTCCCGCCCTTGCAGACATAATTAACTACTCCCTTTTTCTGCGTATTTTTAAGCTCTTAAAATTGTCTGAGCGACTCTGATCTTTAAGAGAGGAGATAAAACCTGCGGAACAGTAACAGACTCTGTCCTGCTAATTTTTTGTGAAACGATTTTAGGATACGGTCAACTAAAAATTGTGCTCGTACTTTTAAGCAGAAATCATTTCATTGTGAAAAACAATATGGCTTCAACTCCAAAAAATAACAACACAGGCCATTCTTAAACATCTGTAATATTTTTACTCAAATATCTACTAAGAAAATTTTGCATTTTCTGTGTTTCTTGACTTTTGTAAAATAATGGACTGTGTAGCTAACAACATATTACTCTCAAAGCTCAGCGCTAGGCCAGTAGAGGGCTTGGTCTCAATTCCTTCAGATCATACCTGACTAATCGTGAACATTGCACAGTAATTGGAGACTCTAAATCATTTCTCGTTGAGGTTAATCATGAAATACCTCAAGGATCTGTCTTAGGACCCCTTCTTAGTTTTGATATTTATTTATCTTATTTTCAAACCTACCTTATTCTTCAAATCGACCTTTTTTGCTGAGAATAATATTCTTTCCACAGCTCTTCCTAATGAAAACCACGCTGCAATGGGATATAAAATTAATGAAGAGTTGCGGAACGTTTCCATGGGGCGAGGAGCAAACAAATGTGCATGAATATCGATAAAACAATGTACATACTCTTCTAACTGGGGTGCACACCTCAAAGGGATTGATTGTCTAATTGATTAAAATAATTTATCAAAATTACTGTGGATTATTATCTTTAAAATTCTTACTTTAGAAGAGCAGGTAATAAATTTTGGCACTAAAATAACGAAATCAATTGAAATTCTCAACGAAGTTAAGAATGTATTACCAGTAGAAGCACTAAAAAAAGGCCCAGACCAGCAATTCATCCATATCTACAATTATGACATAAATGCATGGCATAGAACTTATAAAAATAAAACAAACATATTTTTCACGCTACAAAAAAGAGCCATCAGGCCGGCGAGTAACTTGAAACATATTCCTAATACAAATGACATGCCAAGATACTTGAAGACATTTAAGCTGCCTGATCTCTTTCAATATTTCCTTCATACTCTATGTAGAAAACTTTGACTTACGTAGGTGTTGAAACACCTTTATTAATTCCAACACGCTTTACCGTTGGGTTTTCAATACCTTCCAACTACCGAAAATGTGAGGAATGTGTGATTTAAGCGTCCTTTCCCAAGAGAAGTACTTCCTGGTTACGTGAAATACCTTGCCTGAGCCGGGATCGAACCCTGAACGTCCCGGGTGCGAGGCCATCACGCTAACCTGACCTGAAACAGTTATGTAGCACCTGCTCAAACTGGCCATTATGAATATGTAACTGGAAACTGTAGCACATTTATACTCCCCTACTACTCTAAAACCAGATCGCAGTTTAGCTCTCCCTTCTACGGAAATAAAGCCTAGAACTCATTGCCTTCAGCCATACGTGAGGACCGCTCTCTCGAAGTGTTCAAAGCGAATTTTGAATCTTATTTTTCATCAGACATTGGGTGAAGAAAATTGCCGAAGAATTGTCTCAGATCCTCATGAATGATTCAGATACATACTACTGCTGTTATACGTGAATACTTCCATTTCAAGTTTATCATAACACTCACAGCCATCCATTGACATGGACTCAAAACTGACTGCATGATCAGCCCTGCTTACGATCAGGATAAGTAGAACAGGAAGTATAGATATACACCCTAAACGAACCTGTGCTTTAGAATATTGTCTCTGCAAAATGCCCTTATTGTCATAGAACTTACGCGGGGGTCACCGTTAGCTATTATCAAAAACCCTCCATTGCAATAGTGTTAAGAAATCTTAATCTACAATTTTTAAACGAGGTAATCCTTATGGAAATTAATTGTTTACATTTACATCCTTATTCATTTGAGAAATAAAAATTCCACCTTGATTTATGTGAGGTTTATTTAACACTGCATGAAAGACTCAGACTTAATTGCGATACTAGTGTGTCGGCTTCATACGATATTGATCCGAGATCACGACAATCAGGCCAGAAATTCATTTAAGTCGAATTAATGTGCAGCCAAAACTCAACCTATTACTCTGCACTTTCCAGACTCTGCTTCTCCTCCTGCTGGCAACAGTCCACACACTCGGAGCCCCTACGCAGGACCTCTCCGTCAACTCGAGCAATGACAGTCAGCTTTTAAAGAGTCAAAGATCCGACAAAGATGGAAGAGCGATTCCTCTTCTCATCTATGACGATGGCACTGGAACAAGCAACTTGGCGCCATCCCCTAAGGCAGGAGAAGGTCGTTTCTCCAGCGACAAAGAAAGCAGAGCTGCTGAAGCATCACTCATCCAAAGTCTAATGAACCCCTTGAACTTCAACTCAGAAAATCAAGCTGGCGTACGAGGTCTTGGAGGCTTGCAATTGCCAGGGCTTGGGAATTTCGTGTTGAGCCCGAACAGAACCGTCGGTACCGGAGTTCAAAGTAACATTCTGAATATGATACAGCAGCTACAAAATCTGCTTAGCAGGTTCCCTTTCCTGGGCACCTTCCCTGGTTCTAGCCAGGTGAGAAATATTCAAAGTCGCATCGATTCTAGCCAAGGCGTGTATCTCTTCACCCCTCCAACAGGCCTCATACCGATTAACAATGTTACACCGAGAGTGAAAGCTGCCCGGCAGGGATCAAGTCAACCTTTAACGGTCGAATTACTACAAAACATTTACGATACCGTCGAGCAATCATTACTCGAACAGCAAGGACTCGCTTTGCAGAAAAATTCTTTGTATGGATATCCTTGGCCCGCCATGTTTCCATTCGACACTCAATCTTATAATCAATTTCAGTTCAATCAACCACCATACAGTTTACAGTCATACGGCCCATTCTCCTACCTGAGTGCCAGTCCTGGCTACCCTCTGAACAGCCCATTTCCAAGTGCTGCTGTCCAGTACCCGTATTACCCGAGTGATGAAATGGCGAAACCTGCGGCGTCAGAACTTCCCTTCAAGCTGCTCAAAGAAGTGACCTTGGATGAACTTTCTGAACTACTAACAGAACAAAATCAAAGCGAAGTCCCTGAAGCAATACCAGAAAAACCTGAGCTGAAAAAAGATGCTGAGAGTAAAACCAAGATTCCAGGGATAACCTCAGAAGATTCTTTGAAAATGAACCATGAAAAAGGAATGGACGCGAACATCTCCGATCAACACGGGGGAGACGGTCCTGGATCTGGCAACGATGGCCTATCTCAGGTGAGCCTTGATCAGGTCCGCCAGCGGTGAGAATCATCATCATTCCACAGCTTACGGCAGAAAAAGTTGGTCTTTCTCCTGGTGAGCACTTTATTCCTCTAATTGTTTCGCTTAGTTAATCCAAATGATCAAAGTGAATGTATGCAGAAATGATTTGTCGATAAGAATCTAAATTACGCTGAAAGGAAAATTGATACCAGACTCTGCTTTCAAGTTTTTCTAATTTTCGAAACTAACTTCGCTCCAAACTAAAATAAACCTTACTTTCTAATTCATTCATATATTATTCATTAAAGCTCCTATATGCTGCGTAAGATTTCAGTATGAAGTTCATTACTAATATGAAAGCAATCATACCAGTACAGCCTTGAATCGTCATATTTTCCTTCAGCTTCAGCTACTCGTGAAATAGTCAAAAGATTTCTGAAGCTGACATCTAAGTTCCCTCAGTTAAACTCAAGCTTCATATAGTCAACACAAAATTTTGTTAACACACAAATAGGATGAGAAAGGTTACATAGTATAACCACTATTTTAACTTTTAGTTCCAGAAATTAATTGAACGTCATGCGCTGAGTATGGTATTTATCACGATATCACAATGACATTGTACTTTCCTTAAATTTCAGAGTACTAAACTTTAATAAAGGTCGCTTGATATTGTCACATGCATGTCCTAAAACCCGAATTAAAATTTTCTATTTTCTAACTTATGCTGAAATCTACAAGCCGGAAAATAAAACATCTATTACCATGTTCACGAACAAGCCTTCTCCCACAGGTTCGAGAAAACTCCAAATTCGCTCAAAAATTCCCTCGAAGAAGTGACAACGTGTACTACCACAACAGCGCCGAGAGCATGATCGGCCCCCAGTGGGGCGGGGCCTCCTCCTTCAGGAGGGCGCCCCTCTTCAACTCCTACGTCCTGAACAGGAGCCTCTAGGTCAAGAGTCCTCTGGTGACGTCAGAGCAAATCAGGGCGCGGGCCTCCTCAACAAAAGGCAAAATCCGCATTTTCTTCGTTAGTGAATTGAAAGGGCGTCAATTTTCTCAACCACTCACTCGTACTCTTGCAACCGGAGCTACTGACAAAAATAAGTGGATGTGAGCATTGGAGGGTAACAAATTGATGATAATTGCAGCTGGATATGCAAATTGTTATTGGATCTGAGAATTTAAATGGAAAAATGTACTCCCAGGGGCATCCATAGTTGCCCTTATTTGTTATCATTATACTCCATTTTATATGCACAATGCCACCATCGGTAAATGCTAATGTTCTTAGTTTATCCAATTAACTACGTGGGTTTTCAATCGTTAATGATATTGAATTTTTTTAAAAGTTAGGTGGATTCCATATTAACAAATATTTGAATAAGGTAACTCCATACATGAGAAACTCATGCGCACTAGGTTTGTGAGGACAGAACACGACGTGGGGCATGATGAGTGAATCGAGAAATGATACGAAAAATGTCGGGCAGACGACGGTCCCAAACTGAACCACAAAGGCACTAAGACCGTCAACTTTTTAAAAGAACCATTGAATCAAGGAAAACTAGCGTGAACAACAGTGCAACGTTACACAACTGAATTGCTCGTAATATTTGTAAATGAAATGCTATGTTGAGTTTGTTATCATTAAGACAATCTGAACTACTGGTCACTCTTCCAATGATTAGTTGCGAATTCGAATTCTTCATTAACGTAGTACTTGAACCTTTGCTCGTGAAATTAATATAAGATTTCAATGGTATCAAAAAATTACTGGAGCTGGTTGAAACAATAATTTCTGATCGCAGTCGAAGAAAATGCAGACAGTGAGATTTGATTTCATGTGAAGTAGATTTAAGAGAATTTTACTTTATTGTTAAACTTAATTGAACTATCATGTTACTAACTTATTTATTTCATTTGTGTAATTATTATTTAATAAATTAATGTTTTCCCAATCCTTTAAAGTAAGAATGCTCGCATTTTTATTCCGCCTTGCGTTTTCATTAAGCTTGTACTAGAAAACGTCTGTCGTTTTAGTGGGCTCCAAGGTGTAGTGGTTAGCGTAATGGCCTCTCAGCCGGAAGGACCAGGGTTCGAGCCTCGGCTCAGACGAGGCTTTTCACGTGACTGCGGAGTACTTCCCTTGGATAAGGAGGCTTAAACCACACACTCCTCACATCCCTCGCCACACCAGTAGTTGTAAGGCATTGAAAACCCAACGGTAAAACATGTTGGAATTAATAATAAAAGTTTTAGAACGCACACGTTGTTGTTCGAAAGCCCTCTCAAGTGTGCAAATTTTAGAAGCAACTGACGCTCACGAGCGAGTCGAAAGTCGAAACGACGCGTAAGTTTATAAGAGCTCAGATTTCTGAGAAAATAGTCTGTTTCTTATAATCTTATAACATCTTAAGTATTCATGAAAGAAAATAATTTAGATTATTAAGATATGCTACTCGACTGAGCTTTCCACTTCTGATAAAAGAAACATCGAATCAAAACACGCCTGATGGATGCAGAATTTGAAAAATGATGACTGAGGAAATATGACAGAAATTTGCATCTTTTCGCTAACTTGACAAGTTAGGAATTAAAGATGTATGAAGCATTATTTCCAGACGAATGAATATAAGTGGATCCTGCTCATATCCATATCTTAATAATGACGGTCAAAAAGTTTTAAAGCTACGTTACTTCACTTTGAAAACTTCAATGGGAAATTTAGAAACGTTAATTTTTCTGAACAAGGTTGTGAATGCTGCGAAAACATAGAGAAAAACGAATTGAAACTGGATTTTAAATATTATGAAAAAATAAGAATATCCGCGGATATATTGTAAGAAATAAGATAGGATGGCGCTGATTGAAACAAAGCTTTGGCATTTTCTATATTATGTGATTATTCAGGGATATTTCAACATGGGAGAAAGTATCGACACACCCATAATGTGTCTGTAAGCGAAGGCTCCGACGGCAGGCTGTATGCCATTCTTTGTACAGTACGACACTTTCGAGTAAAAAAAGTTAGATCATGAGCGAACAGGCAAAGAAAATGAAAGTCACCATGGAAAAAATTCAACATGAACAGTATGATTGCGTTGGCGTGTATCAGTTCAATATAATAATGAGTATTTGGTCTGAAGAAAAAGTCCATAACTTACGGAACAGCCACGGGCGAATGACGTGACAGAAAATGATTGCAGAGCTTAGATAGAAAACGCACAGCTGTCGATATTCCTTGCTCATAATCCATGCAGTAAATGAAAATGGTAGAAAAACTGAGAATGTAAAGTACAATTACAATTTCCCTTTACAAATTTTTAATTATTCATGAAGAGACCATTCAGCAATCAATCATAGCAAAAAAATACTACTAGTGTGCAATGAACCTAAAAGTTACTGATGAAACTTAAATGACTCTTGCAAATAAGTTCCTCGTTCAAAAACACAAGTCACTTGTTACTACGATGGTGCAGGACCTCACAGAGCACGAATAATGGCGGCTATTCTTCTCGGTATTGAGTCTACATGTGTCGTAATGTACACATGTCAATTTAAAACCACTCTTGCATCAACTGATTTCGTAATGCGATCACATTGCGTAGGCGATCTTCTCGACATCTAACTAGTCGTATTAGGTGATCTCACAAATTTTCTTTTGGGCTCGTGTCTGGGGAATTAGCTGGCCAATCAAAATGCGTGAGATATCCTGAATGACCGTCATGCCAATTAATGACAGTTCGAACCTGTAGTTACCATCCTGAAAAGTAGGGAAAGCAACATACCTTTCTTCATTCAGATATAGTGAAAAAAGCAAAAATTTGTTATTTATAAGCTTAAATGTAACTATGCTGGTTCAGTTTGACTGATACCTTAGCTATAAGATCCACTTTTGTGTAGCTGAAACAGCCCCAAAACATGAGACCTTCCTCCTTCTTGCATCGCCATTTGCACACAAGCTTCGTTGAAGGCTTCATGAAGTCTTCAATGAATACGACGGCAGGCATCATTGTTATAGACACAGAATCGTGATTCATCTGACCACGTGACGCCTCACTCTTCCACAGTTTAATGTGCGCAATCTTTGACACAGCTAAAACAAGTGGTACAGTGGGCAGAAGCTAACATTGGCCGCTTATGAACCACTCTGCTCCACATATCTATGGCAGAGTACGTTCAGCAACACCAGGAGAAGGGCCGCCATTGATGTTTGGCAGTAGTTCCGTCCTTGATACAAAGCAATTCCGGTCAACAATTCGGGACACACGGCAGCTATCCCTAACAGTTAGAATTTTCGTCAGACCTCCATCTTGCCTTGAATTTCCTTGTGTAGCAGATTGTTTCCAATATTATTGTATCCACATTTAAACCCACAAAATAGTGCGGCATGAAACACCAGCGAATTCCGCTACATCCATCGCTGGGTGTCCTTTAGTCCGGGAAAATGTAACAACCCCTTTTTGACATTCTGAGACATCTTGCTCTCATCCTATCTTTGTGGAGCAACTAAGAAATAAGTCTAAGCCTTCCCAGCTGTGAATGAAGACTGATATCTGTACAGTCTTCATGACTGATATCAGTACTCGCAGTCTCGCATACAACCTAAACTTCAGTCCAATAAATAACCGAAACCCAAAAAGCAATGGGTGACTAACTTTTTCTCCGGTGAGCCGGTGGAAAAAGGGCAAAGGGCTCCAAATTTAAATTTTACTTTGCACGGAGAATGATATACCTATCTGATTTTCAATTCTATTAAATTAAAATGAAGAAAGGAGATAATTGAGAAGTTTAACAGAACATTCACGTGGAGTTGCGTTTGAAATTAAATTAAACCTATGACATTTTCATGAGTTTGGTTCTTCAGACGAGCTCATGTGCATTATCAAAGTATTATGACTATGTACATTATCAAAAATATTTGGACTATGAGCATTAGGATCCCTCAAATCATGAACTATCGTTTAGAAAATTTCGCTGCAGAGTTTTGGGTAAGCCACAGTTTACACAAATTTTCACGGTCTGGTAACAGCACCGGTTTTAATTCAAACACATTTGACGAAGAATACATCGTTTGGTTGCCAATGTCTCACTACTACTGGTTGGTGAGGAATGTGAAGAATGTGAGGGTTAACTTTCCTTATCCAACGGAAGCATTCCGTGGTTCCGCAAAAAATTCGTTTACTCTTGCCAGAATCGAACCCTCGATTCCCAGCTGAGGGCAGAACACGGTACCAGTGCACCACGGAGCGACGATTTGAAAATTCTTTAAACTGGATTAAACATCTTTGGTATTCTGCACAGCGTAACATGCATTTTTCGGGATTTTGGATAGAAGGATTCTTTTTATTATATTTACCTGAGGGATCCGACAGCGATCCAAAAGACACTGGTCAGGGAAGGACGGGGATTATTTCTTGAAGATAATTTTTAACATCAGTAAGCTTAACAAAGCTCGCAGTTCTATCTTTTGCAGTTTGTAGAAGAGGTGCAAGTTTTCTTCATTTAATATAAAACGTAACTTGGCAATAGGCACAATTTAGAGGTAGAGATTACGTGCGCCAAGCCGCTCCTCTGGGTCTCTTCTGTATCTGCTCTAGCTCAGATGCTATTTCTCGAAGGCGATAAATACATCCACCTAGCACATATTTCAAATTCCTACAGGATAATATCGGAAGCTATAATGTTCTCAACTTAATTTAAGCCCTGAATCAATGGACAGTCAGTATGAGACTGGAATTTCAGCTATGTCAAAATTAACCCTTAGCAATGGATTTTAACTCAAACTTTTTCTATTTGATGTTTCAGGAACATCCTCAGTTATGAGATTGACGCTTGGCTCTAGATAATATGTATACATTGAAAAGAGGATCCGCTTAGAGATAATATGAGGTATTTGAACTTCACGGAAGGGAGTAAATTTCTCCTCTGATAACAGTGCGTACACGAGCGTGCTTATAAAATTGAAATAATGATTTAATTTTTCTCAAAACATTTGCCCGTCTTGAATTTTATACTGAATAAGTCGAGCACACGTTACAGAAAGTTAAGCGCTCACATTTGTAGGAACCGGATATCGGGCTTTAGCTTAGTATCGCTTGTCTCTACCGTCATCACCATGGCCAAGACAAGGTCTAGTCAAGCGGTTATTATCTCTTTCTGCTCTACCTTACCTCCCTCTCTTTCTCTCTCTCTCTCTCTTGCATCTCTATCTTTCTCTCTCTCCGTACAAATTTATACACGGTGTCTACCAAACGTGTTCTCTCACATTTTTATAGAACATAGTTAAGTATCGCATGAAATGTTTTTTTGATTCTTATAAGAAACAGCGATTTCGTATTTATATAATACGTAGTATTTACTTTACTTGTTATTCACTACTTTTCATAGTTTAGTTTTACGAAACTTAATATAATATTGAAGAAATTATTTTTTGACCAGAAAATTCACAATAAAAACGACTGAGAAAATAAATTTTAAAATTATTTCATTGAACGTGCCAAGCTTAAAAGCTTATTATTAACAAAATCTGAAAGCAAAGAAAGTAATCATAAGCATTTATTCAAAACTGCAAACTAAACATGTTTAAGCGATGTAATAAAACATATCAAAAATGCATATTAGTTAATGGTTTACTATTTTCAGAGGGCACGCACCCTGCGTTTCTCTCAGGGATGGTTTGAACTTTTGGATGTACATGTATTCCAGAATATGCAGGTCAAAGATGGATGAGCAGGATTCTAAGATTTTGAATTTATCCATGTCTATCATTTGCTCACAGGAGCCGTTTGTACATTGCTGACAGATGCTAGGATGAAGAATAATTCCATGAACTTGATTTTTTTGATAACTGCAACCATCATACTCTACAGCCATCAAGTACAGTGTTCTGTGTGTGGAGCCGACATACTGTGATGCACAATGTTCACGACACAATTTGCCAGTCTGCTAAACATCTTTGAAACCCTCAAAATCGCTATACTAGAAATTCATCAGACTATGCTGGCATGTCTGATGCTAAAGTCCATATCCATATTTTCAAACATGAGAATACAAATGAATGCGAAAGGGTAAGATTTTTCATTTATATGTCATTTCTCGAGGCGTGTCGGAATTCGAAAGTTATCCAGGAATGACAAAAGAATTAAAATACTTAGAACTTGGAATTAAGCATAATCTTTTCAAATATTTTACTTGCTTTGTAATCAATGCTAAGCTTTAAATATTTTCTACCAGTGTAATAACATAATAAAGACAACTCATCCCAGTACCTGCCTTTTGCGCCCGGGTCTGTTGGTCCCGCAGGTGCACTTACGTCCTCTATTCATTTCGGTCTCTGCAGAGCATTATTGTTGTCATTATGGATATTACCTATGTGCATTCAAATGTCGGTAATAAACCTGAATGTGGATATGCGTGTCACTGAACGCCTCTCTCACTGTACCCAACTAATATCATGCAGAGCTGGGCAGCGCTACTTTGAAATGTAGCGGCCGCTACATTTCAAAGTAGCGCTGCCCACCTCTGCCAATATGACTTCTTAAAATCTTAAAATACATGTATCTTCTTCTCGGAACGACTTCACCTTGTACCACAGTCCGTCCCAGATTCTCGAAAATCTATTCCAACGTGCAAGAGCTTTTAAACATTTTTATTTTTTAGCTCCTCCATATTCTTAAATTTATGAAAGCGTGCAATCTCAACCCCCTTTTCTCAACCTTCAATCCAAATACAAAGATACGAGTGTCTTCATAACGAGTAAAATTTCTCTATTGAATGCCAGCAAAAACAAAAATGTATAAGTTACCAGCCCAAGAGCCAATGCTTAATTTTTTTACTACTCTAAAATATCATTCAATGAATAGGATGCTAAACAAGTACTCATGTGTACAGACTCACTTTGTCCGAGGAGACCGTCGATGTTTGTCGATACTTTTCGTTTCAGTCCAGCGCTTACTTTCACATGTGAAACTTTCTCAGAGATTTCATGCTTTCTCCTCACCTAGAATACATTTTGCCGCAATCGTACGACGACTTGACCAAGGCTCACGTGCACGAGGTAGTTTTCTCTGAATCAAGACAGGTGGTCACCACTCGTCGCTACCACTTAGGCTTCACCTCCTCGGCCCTCAACATGTGGAGAGCGGTGAGCGTCTCGCATCAACGAAGTTTAGTCGCCAAAAATATAGGGTGTACGAAAAAATCGGATTACGACGTAATGTAGTTTTGCGTTTATATCACTCCATTGTCCAACTACGTACATCTATTTGTCTATTTAGGAAGTCTATTCCAGTAATTCTGTTATAGAGTACGAGTAAATAGGTGTTATAGATACATAACGTCATCAATCAAGGAGTTTAATGGAACATTTTTAGAGGACACCCAGTACTGCGATGGTCTTCGGACAACCCAAGTTTTTTCTTAGCTTTGTGTTAAGCTCCAGAGGCCAAGGTACAATTTGTTGTTTCTTATTTACTCTAATAAGAATTTTTTGCGATAAAACTCTGGTTTATGTCAGCAAGTTTTGATCCATCGATGTATTTTCACTAGCATCCAAAAACGAGCAATAGAATCTCCTGGCATCAGCCTCGCACACAGTCCTCATGGTGAGCTGGAAGTCATCTGCTAGAAAATAATTCAAATTTTAGCAAAATTTCAGAAATGCCAGGTCGGTTGCAAACACCCCGTGATTGTGTCATTAATCGTACTTTGCGAGCAATGGATCACACCAGTTTTGCGGATCGCCCAGGTCTCTCGTATATTTTGTCCGCATGTTCAGGCTGCTTGAAAGATAGAAATGCACTTTAACGATGCATCTACGTACATGATTGTACGCACTGAAGTTGTTAATCTGTTAACGGACTGATGAATCAATTCTCACGGCACTGATCTAGTTACATCAACCAGGACTTAATGATGTCCAAATTACCTCAACTCGACTTGACTTCGTCCCTGGCCCTCCCAATGGGAATTTTTCTTCAGTATCAGTATTATTGTGTTCTTCATGAAGTATCCTCCTCTAGCTGTATGATATTCTGTTCCCCTTTTAGAACCTACTGATTAATTTTAGCAACTCTACCATATTCCAAAGCTTGTGGTCCACAGGCAAAAGTTTTAACTGAAAGCAAGAGTATTTAAACCAGACTCGTGCAATAAAATCACACGAATGCCTCATTTTGGTTCTGGAAAAAGTGATGGATATAGTCGCTTGGTCTTCATACCATGTCTCTCACCAATGTTGAAAAATATTTGCTCTTGACGTAACAACAACATCCTGGATGTTCATGTTACAGCAACTCAGTAACCCGTTTTGTAACATCATCACAACCGTATGTTACAGTAGGCAAAGTTGCTATATTCTAGTCTCAGTGATAAAATTTCCTTTGTAGTGTCTTAACATACTGGTTCTAACTCAAACTTAAGTTGTAGGAACATGTACATAATTTATTAATTAACAGCGGCACGTTGCTTACCTTCCATCCGGGTGATCCCGGGTTCCAATCCTAGTAGCGCAGCTAGCTGGCCCATATTGAGCGCGGCTGACTGAGTGCTTATCTTGGAAAAGGAAGTGAACCTGAAATTGCCTACACCACCCAAGTGTGAATTGGTGTCGGCTCGGCAGGGTCTTGAACTGCCGACAGACTTATTTTTAATCACGAGGGACTTGAAGATACACTGTATGATTTGCGATTGATGAATGCACTTGGGAATAAACACAATAGAATTGGAGTTAGTAATTTAATCAAGTCTTCACTGACCCACGTACCGTATTCAGTACACTAGTACAATTACGAGTACTTCTGAACGCTCGTATACTACGTGCATGATCAAAAATGCAATTTCTCTACGGGAAATATTCTCCTGATGAATTAGTTTGTTAACACACAATTTAGAATTTAATGTATTTCTGAGATAAAACACGAATGATAAATTTTTTAGCTAACTCGTGAGTAACTTGGGCTGTAAAGGGGTAATTAATTGCTATTAAAGGTCATAAGTGTGTTGGTAACTTTACGCGCAGCGAAGTGCTTGACCTGCTGGTGACACGCTCACATCATTGCTTATATTTACATTTTTTCAATTGAATTTATCTCATCACAACAGAGCTGGCTGTCAGTTCTAGTTCATCAGTCTTATCCGAACACCTGCTCGCCCGTGAGCTGAGCCGACGTTAAAGTGCCTTAAATCTGAAACGCTCAATTTAATTTCGCGACGGTGCTGCAGTTAGCTTTGCACGAAAAATCAGCTGCAAACTAATGCAACTGTTTAACGTTGCATCATTGGGCACTTTTGGCTTTACGCCTCCCACTGCAAGGCCCTGATCGGGCATGGAAACCCTTACATCCTTACCAGCGTCACGACACTGGTCCCAGGCAGAGATTCTGCCGAACTTAGCTAGCCTTAAACCTCCTCTGTGTCGCCCTGCTACTGCGTGTGTAGCTACAGATGTGCTGGGATTTTGATCTCGTGGTGTGCTGCCATTTTCAGAGAGTATGAGTTCACGCAATATCAGTTAAAAATCACCCGTTACGCTAAGTGTGTCTGTTGAAAAGCTTCTTGTTAAATACGTGGTGAAATAGAGAGAACCACCAGATGATCAATATTCAAGAGACAGCTATAAGTATTTCTAATTTCTAGTGGTAAATTGAGTGCGGTGCTTTGAATCGTCCGAGAAATAATTACAACTATCTGTAACATGATGTGAATGCGTATCATCTATAAAATGAATTCGCTAATGCAAAAATTCCCGTTACTGCGTACAACTTGTTTCATCTAATTGCTGCTCACTAATCTTTGCCAAAATTACTCACTAATTTTTTCTCAGAAGCACCAAAATACGGTATGAAGAAAAGACGAAGCAATAGTTATTCCGACAGAGTAATTCAAGAGCCTAAGTGGCTCCGAGTAATTCCATTTGTCGAATCAAAGCAAACTTTCTCGCCTTCTTCGCCGGTGTTTGAAAGCTGTTTGGGGAGAGTTGAGGGCTCCGAGCGCAGCGCTCGCCCGGCATCAGAATGGGCAGCGAAGGAGAGTTGGTTAGGTGATGTGGAGGCGGCTGCTGAATCGCAATGAGTCTGCGGTCTCTGATACTTTGCTCTTGACGTCAACATTTGGCAACACCAGGTCCGCCGTACTTGCCTAAACACGTGAGGCTAGGGAGCATAGGGCTGTGGTGTTGGCTTGGACAAGTGAGGCTAGGGAGCATAGGGCCGTGGTGTTGGTTTGGACATGTGAGGCAAGGGAAGACTAGGTTCTTAGTACTAACAAAAAAGCAGGCAACACCGGGTCGCTGAGAAGCTAGGACAGATTCCTAAGAGCATATAACTTACGGTCTGCGTTGTTTGCTCGGGTGCACGAGGTTTAAATACCCTAATTTAACATATTTATAGATTGAATTGTGATGAAATCTAGAATTAAACTCCAACCTTAATTCCTACGTTCATGTAAGCATAGGAGGTCGTTGTTTCAAAATATCGACAGCATATGCAAATGCTATAATATTTTTTATGTTGCTACGAATATCATTTCACTTTCATTTTGCCTGTCTGTTATAGGAGTAGCTGAAGGATTCGTGATTTTATAACCTGCAAGTGGTCACATCAGTTTTAAAGTAAATGAGCTATATTTAAATTCGGACATAAAATTACGCTTCACTCCATTCATTCGTGGTACATTCGTTTATGGTAACTTCTCAAAATTTACATAAATTCCCAATTCACAATTGCGCAGATTTTGTTCGTGGTGCTGGCCGTCGCTGGAGCCCGCCATCTTCCCAGCAGCGAGAGGTACGACGAGAGAGGCCGACCGAACCATCGCCAAGGGAGAATATTCGTAATTTTCGACAACTCTCCTCCCAGAGCTCCAAGTCCATCGATACCGGATTTCCCCAACTTGAACCTTTTGTTCCCCCAATACCCGCTCCCCTGGTCGATTTTGCTAAGGCCGATTGCGGGCATATCAGGAGGGAGTGTTTTCAATAACAATACCTTGACCACGTTAAGTAAGTCCACAAGGAGTGACGGGAAGACCATAGGTCTCTACTTATATGAACCCTTGAGCGTGGCAGAGTGGTTATCTGTAATTAGTGCGACTGGGGGAACCCTTTTTGGTTGAGAATGCTACGAAAGTCAAATTTCCGTCATAAATGTTTTGAATAAATTTCCGTCAGTCACGGTTATATTTTTGAGCATTGAGCACAGCTAAAAGCTTTAAATCGTGTTTAGAAATAGCAGCTAAGATTCAGCTGTGGGCCAGATAGAGTTGTTAAAAACACGAGATGAGGCTCCCGAACCATAGATAGCAGACCCATGGCTGCAGTGTAAATCCTCAACGAATAATGAGAGTTAGAGACACGGACGCTGTAGATTCAAACTTCAGTTATGCTTGATGTTCGGTAGCTACATCGAGGTGATAGGTATCCGATTTTTTTAATTTACATCCGAATTCAGAGTTCAAGACAATGGAAAGTGGTCATTAGTTTTTGAGACCGTTAAATGATTTCGATATTTTCCAAAACCTCGCAGTTCAGCTTTATTTTGGTATCGTATCCCACGTCACAGTAAGGGAAGTTAAGTTTTTCTTAGTTTTGATGCAACAAATTCTAAAGTTTTGACTGGAATTTTTCTATCCTACGCATTTTCATGGTACGCGAACAAAATGTTAAAAACAAAAAGTAAATA
This sequence comes from Orchestia grillus, assembly GCA_014899125.1. Lineage (NCBI taxonomy): Eukaryota > Metazoa > Arthropoda > Malacostraca > Amphipoda > Talitridae > Orchestia > Orchestia grillus. Next base: position 27,705 of record VOMN01141166.1, read on the forward strand.
TTCCGTAGGTGATATGAATAGAGGTGATACAAAATGTGACAGTATTTCATCTCAGGTCGTCAGTCTTTTCCTGTGACGTAGAGCGCGTAGGCGCGCGTTCGCTGGAGAAAATATGACGGATCTTTGGCACTCTTCTCAATTACCATGAGTGTTTCACATTCGTACAGTGTAAGTTAGTTTAAGTGAGAG
>VOMN01141177.1:0-33398 GCA_014899125.1 Orchestia grillus
GGCTCTGTGTGGCGGAGCTCTGTGGAGTTAGCTGTCGTGTTTGTGACAAGCTGTCGTAGCCGCCCCATGCACACACAGCACAACGTCCGCAGCACGAGATCCAGGTTCTAAGCCTCTCATTGGTATGATCCTCCCTCTCTTGTTAGCTCTTTATTTCCTCTTGCCTTCACTTCTTGCTATTTACTCCTGCTTCCACGTCTTGCTATTTCCTCCTGCCTCCACTTCTTGCTATTTTCTCCTGCCTCCACTTCTTGCTATTTTCTCCTGCCTCCACTTTTTGCTATTTTCGATTCTCATGTTGTATATTTTCCTTCCAGCGCATTTTCTTCAACTTGAAAGTTTTTCCGATATGGTTCTTTCAGAATGGTCCTTCTTGATCTAAATTAATATCACTTTATTTAACGGCTGCTGATACTTTTCTTAGTTATTCACTTCTATGTGTTTTCAACTGCGTATTTGAATCAGTTTATTTATCGCTGGCTATTTTTCCTTAATTTATAGGTTTTTATTGGTTACCGTCTGTTTCATCGCTGTCTAATTTAACTTCAAAACGTTTTATATCTGTCTGCAGAAGCCTATATTGCTGTCTACTGTTAACCGCCCTGTAATACTTGTCTAGCTTTACGTCATTTTTTGTTTCGTGTCTATCTTTGCCCTGGCGTTTTAACCTGTAGTATCACTTGAGCTTGTCCTCCTGGTTTAGTCAGTCATTTCATTTCCCCTGCCTATTTTTACTCTCCTTTTTGATCGTATCTCATTTTTTCACCCGTTGTATTGCTTCAGCTTTGCTCCACGGTACAATTTATATCATATGTATCCATTTATATGCCTCATAATTAACTCTTTCTTTACCTTTACAGTAATAACTCATACCGATTGTTTTCTCAGAGTAAAAGAGTTGATCTTATAGTTTTATTAAAATATAGTCTCCCCTTATAATTTGTTTCTGTTTTGTCTTTACTCACAGCCACAACAATCTGTGATCTTATTATCGGACCATCAGGAAGTAGAGGACCTTTGCATTGAGCACTTACCACGTTTCCCATAATTTTTGTTCAGCGAGCTAGGCATTGTATTTCGAGAACAAACGCTGACCATCGTAAGTAACGGACTTGAGTTCTTTGTACACAAGTGGCGTGCCAAGCCATTGTGTGCAAAGTACAGTATTTTCAGTGGCTAATCAGTATTCTCCGCCTGACGGCGATAATTATGCATCTACTTTTGGCGTTCAAAACTTCTAGCATTCCTCTATTCGTTGTGCATATGTCTGCTTTGGGTCCTCAAGATACACAAGCACTCGTCTATTCATTGTGCATTTGGTTGCTTACGGCCCTCAAAACATAGTGTACATGCGTTCATTCAGGCGTGAACAAATTTCGAGAGCCCGTTTTTTCGAAAGACGCATTTTTATTACGGTAGCAGGTCAACCAAATAGGATTTTTATTTATCTCTTTTTTGTAGAAACTTTAGTATTCAACGTAATCAATTTTAGTTTGTTTTAGCCAAAGCTGTCCACACCACAATAAAATGGCGATGAATATTAAGCTATTTCCGGTTGGTCGCCGTGAAATGGAATAAACATAGTACATCGATTTAAAACTAAGTATCCGAACTAAGAGATAATCTAAAAATTCCTGGAAGAAAATGCTCGTCTCCACAGCCAGTCGTGTCCCTCGCCACCATGCCGAGGGAGTGAACGCTCTCGAGGGAACCACTCTTCTTCTTCAAGTTTTTGCCCTCACAAACTTGGCCTTTGCTTGTTCCCCTACGCGGAAATTCCCGGCAGCAGGAATTACAATTTTCACTTCAACGTACAGGCAGGAAAAGCTGCCGTCTGCTAACACCACTTATGACAGCTCACATTAGAACCCCTGGAATTTAACACAAGCAAAATATTCGACTAATAATACTAGTAATCTGATGTTTCTTTTGATGAAATTATCGATCTGTTTGGATAGTACTTACTCTTGAATCCCAACGTTCATTTTGAGTCACACTAACCACAAGCTCGAAAGAATTTCATCCATTTTTGGAAAATAATAAAACCGTACTATTTTTCACTCGCTCACTCAATTCATTCATTTCAATAAATTAATTTCAAACCCTGAACGAAAACGCACACCCACCTTCAAAATTTCACACAGAGCATCGAAGGTACTGAGGAGCGGAGCGTGCTCCCGCATTACCGTGACTGCGAATTACGTGACCACGCCATGTGCTCGGGTGCGGATCTCACACCGATGCGTTCGAGGATTAATTAAGACCATCCTAGAAAAGAATTGCTGCAGACACCATCCTGTCGAGGAACCAGCATGCTCTGCGATACCGCTCTTTATTTGTTGTATATGGCTTTGGTCTTCGGAAATGCGTCGCTTGTGGAGTTAAGCTTTCTGCTCTAATTTTTTAATTGTCCACCGATCTCCTCTGTACTTCAGGGCTTTTAGCTTGAATTACTCTGCAGATGTGTTGTAGCTCTGTACCCTGCTCTTGAGTTTTCTATCAGTAGTGCCATATGGAGGTAATTTTGAAATACCGCTGTGTATACTTTTCTTTTAATAAAACACATTTGCAGTCAGACCGCCAAACGGAATTTCCAGTCAGAATGGTGAGTTGATTATTTATTTCAGATTTTCTTTGTCACGAGTGCTTTGGCTCCAAGTCGAAAATAAAAAAAGAGTTACACAAGCTTTTTCAATGTCATACCTGCATTACCAGGTAGTTTCTTTAGGTTTAAAAAAGCTCATCACATGCGTCTATTAGAACACCTTGGAAAACAGCCGTGTTGTTTCTCTACTCAACCTAATGTGCCCCTGCTCTGAAAAGATGAGGGAACTGTCCTTAATCATCTGCCATAGAAACCATCGTAACGGCACTCTGTACACACGTGTGAAATGTACAGGTGAAATGCCTGTGGAAAATAACATTCTGAAGGCATGAATAATTTTATCTTCTAGCATAAATAAAACTGTTTGTACTATTTCTGGATACTTTTTTCGTCTCGCCTTAATTTTCATATATTCTTTCTGTAATACATGTTTGACTCATCAAGCAAAATCGTCCATCTATTTACAGATTAGCCCGTAGAGACTAAGACAAATTGTTGGGATTTGTTACTGAATACTGAGGTGTGACGAACCAAGAATGTTTAAGCAAAAATTCAATAATGTGTTAATTTTTCCAACGCAGCTTTGAGAAAAACTATTTTCATGTTACTGTAGCCCTACTCTAGCACAATAAATGAGTAGTCATAGCATTTTTTCTTTGTGACGCTCATCATGTCGCGCATGTTCTAAAAAAGGGTTGAATACCAAAATGAGGAATGTGTCAAAATGTATCATGTTGAAATTTGAATTTCCCCAAACCAGTTTCAACAATGTTTTCCTAAATCTTTTAGAATACTTCTTCTTACTGTAGTTCTTTTATTTAGGAAGAAAACATCAGTTGTCGGACGATATAACAATTTTATAATTCCATGAAAGCCATTTGGACGGATGGCCATTTAACCCATCCATCTTCCCAGTGTCGAGTCTTCGTGCCGAGTGCGCGGTAACGAAACAATTTCAGTTCACGAACGCTCGTCTCCGCTCTTTTTAGCAAAAGAAACGAGCATTTCATCTCTGAAATTTTGCTGCGTCACTGTGTCTATTGTGCCCAATTCTTGATCTGGAGCGTGGGAAATTTGTGAAATTTCGACGGACTAATTTTATGAGTCGTGCCCATGGCCGCGGGCTCGAAATTGTCCATATATTAACCTCGCTTTCTTCTCTCCTGTTGCAGGCATAAGTCGAATCGATTTGTTGAAGGGATGGACCTGTGAATATCGAGGCGTCAAGTATGGTAAGTTGAAGAATTTGAAGTTACCTCGCTTCATCCTGCCTTTGGGAGAAAAGCTCATTATTCTTTATTTGTAAAACGTAACTAAATTTGTGCTCCAGAATAGCAGAATATTGTTTTTGAATCAAGTTTCTAGATCAACTTGAGCCCTTACACAGCTATGCTCTTGCGTGAGCTGAGCTGTAATCGTTGTGTAGTCTGATTCGAATGTATGTAATTTCGACGTTATGCAAATTCTCGAAGAAAAATGAACTCTTACTACTGAAGCTCTAATCCTCTGTATGTTATTCATATGCATGACATTTAGTAATAATTTTCTATGATCAATCTCTCATCACTTAGTTTTCCACGCATCCCATTTTTAAAGGTACTGGTATGTGTCCTAGTGATACGCATGGTAAAGTTGAATATGCTTCGGATGGAAAATACCTAATTTTCCTTTTAGTTTTGTACTTAAATTTATTGCTGTATGTGCTAAAATGGACAAATGAGGTTTCTCAGCATTCGTGGGTCATTGGGCGTTTATTCTTCAAGTGACATTTTGGCTCGTAGTGAGCAGGAAGTGCAGATTACTACAGATAAGCATCCAATGCTCTCCCACCATGCCACATTTGTTATTGATTCTTTTTCTATGATAAATGTGAAACACTCGAGTTAAGTACATGTTATTTTTCTATGATAGATGTAAAACACTTCAAATATTTTTCAAATATATTTCAAATGAATCAATGTTAGTGTTTCACGTGGGTGGGTAATTTGAGTCCTTGAGAGCCGGTGTAAGCTTATGCCGTTGTCCACAGTACGCCCGTCCTGAGTCCTTGGAGTGAGTTCGCGTGCGATCGTCACACTGATGCCCCAACTCATCGCCGTTGCATTGTTTGCAGTGCTCTTCCTCTCGTAGGAGCGAGCCGCTGGAGTAGGCTGTTTCCACAGCAGATTTATGGTAGAGAGGCAAGAGCGTCCTGTCAGATACAGTGTGCAAAAATTAAATTCTGTCAGGTACAGTTCGTAAAATTGAGTTTTGTCAGGTACTGTCTCCAAAAATGGAGTCATGTTAAAAACAGTTAATACGAATTTATTAAAACTTGTCTTGAATACCCTTAAAGATTCTTCGAGTGCTCTCATGTAGTTTAGCATGGAGTTGAAGAGTCTGGGTCTTATCTCGAAAAATGACTCTTTAAGCCTCGTTTCAATGCTGACGGCTGCCCAAATATTTGGTTCCCTTGTTGCGATATTGATTTTTACTGTGGTAGTGCAACTCCCTCAAAGTACTGCAACATTGAGCAAGTATTGCAACAACCATACGTGTCATGGCCGCGCTGCACCTACCACACACATATACACAAACACACATATCACCATAGTACACTTAGCGTGTACCCGATAGACTAGCCTGGTGAGTCAGACTATGCCTAGTAAATGTTAGCCCTTTTATGTATGACAGTGTTGCTTTCTCTCCACAGTCCATAATACCCTGTTTCAGTCAAAATTTTAAATGATTGTTCAAGAATCATTGTAACAAAAAATCGAAGTAACGCTCTTGTAAAACGAATATTTCTGTACGAACTTTTATGAAACAATACATCTATCGCAATCCAGCTCACATCTGTGCACTAACATTCATAAAAAAACACTTGACTCGTATCAAAGATGCGTGCCATGAAGCGTCAAGAAAGGCTCCATGCACGGCGACGGTGCCCGGGTTGACAACCCTGAATATAGTGGACCAGCCCCGCGTGGGCGCCCAGGAAATGCTGTACGGGCGGGACCTGCGCGCAGGTCCGTGTGGGCGAGCGCCCTGAGCAACACGGAGGCCTCTGTTCCATGCGGACTCCTGGAAGAGCCTCAAGGCAGTTATCTCAGCTCTGACTGCACTTTAGACTACGCTGACTACACTCCCTACTCCTGAAAAAGCTTACTGTATAGTAGTTGTATTAGCACTGTCAACACTCCTAACTCAGCTTATAGTCGTCGTTTAAGCACTGCCTACACTCCTGGCTACGCTAACCACACTTCTGACTCCTGAAGAATACATGTAGATGTCATATCGTCTCTGACTACTCTACGGATTCACTCACTACACAGACTACATTCCCGACTCCTGAAGAAGCCATGCAGCTGTCGTCGAGATACCGACCACACTTGATGTTTTTAGCCGTCGTTTTTCCTTATGTCTTGAACGACTTGACGCTTACTTCGCTATAGGGTGTATCCGATTTAATATACTGCGGCGAAAATATACTCCTCTTAGCTACCCTATGAATGTTTTTTTATTTGAATGCACACCCTCAAAGGGCATAGGATAGGCTATAGGGTTAGGTTAGTTATGTTTGTCCACCGGATTACTACGGAGGACTGCATCCCATTAGGACACTGTCAAGTTACCTCTGCTATAGATCTTCGAGACTTCTTTCCTTCGGGCCCAATTTACTTCTTTCAAATTCCATGCCTTCTCCGTCATCTTTTCTTTTTACTTCCTCTTCGTTTTTAACTTGCTGTTTCTATGCGCAGGGAATCCTCTGTGGGAACGCACCACGTACATAAATTTAGTATGAACTCTATGCAGTCCACATTAATGGTCCCGACTCTTTCGGTGCGACTTTGCCTGAGTCACTGAAGAGCACCAAACTATACCACTACTACTACTACTTATTTTCTTGCGTCAAGATTCACCCCGGTTAATTTATTGCTGAAGTTATTCAGCGTCTTCACCACTGTGCGGGACTATCAGAATCATAATATATAAATTCATTTGGTAGCGATGTCTCAAAAGTGTACGATAAGAATATTGAATAACACCTAGAGAATTCCTTGTCCGTAAGCACATTCTCAAAAATGAAGAACTCATTCTTGTGTAAGAAAAAATGACAATCACATGTATGCGTTATGGTACGAAGAATGGTACCGTCAATTCGCACGCGCAGTGTCACGATTCTGCAGTTTAGACCACCGCTGTTCTTACGAATGGCTAGCCTAACTTCCGGTAAAGTGCTTGACCTTAATGTGCAGTTCCTCACTTCCTTGCTGGATGAAAATTCACGTATAACAAAGCTACAACATTGAGCATAGTCGAGCTGAGAGGGAGCGGTATGTGACACCTGAAGTTACGCTTCACTGCAGCTTACTTCACATCATGATAGTTTCCTCACATGGTATAGTCCTTCTGCCAAAATTTCACACAATTTTTTTTCATTTTAAAAACTGGTTCGAGAAAAAGTTAAGTTGCTTCATCTAGGGAGAGTGACTAACGCCAGAATGACTTCCAGGGCCAATGGCTTTGTCGTCTCGCCCGTCTCGCCTGATCCTTTTTTGGGGCTTTTTTTAGGGGGTTTGTGGGGTTATTTTTTTGTTTGCCATTTGAGCTCTTTCTCTCAAACGTTTTTGGTGTTGTTATCGACCTCGTTCTTCTATTTATGAAATACACACGTATGGGTACTTTTTTGTATGAAACGCGGTGATTAGCCGTGCCTTACTACTCGATGCAACAGCGCAATTTTCGTTGTACTTTCACTGGGGCTGTTCAACTCAATTGCAGAACAACCTACTTGGACAGTTAAGCAGAAATCATTTTCCTACTGCGTTCTGCATTTTTTCATATCCATGTCTGGAACTTTTCTCGGGTGCTGAAAGGTCTGATCATTGTTTGTCGAGGTGCTGCATGCTATGTTTGTAACCACCCGCAAGAGATTTCCCGGCCTTGGCTGTCATAAATTCTCAGTGGTGATTTGACAGACTTGTTCTCAACTCGCCAGTTCTACTACTTCCGTGCTGCCTCCTGTCTTTGTTAGCCCAGTCCAAGCGGCAAAGTACGTAACCAAGTCTGAAAATTTTGAGACGTCTGTATACGTAGTCTATTGTTGTATGGCGTCTCGTTTAGGTAACATAGGTAGGTTTTGAGCTCAAGGAAAAAACACGACCAAATATGGACGGGCAGCTGAATAGGCTCAGTTTTTGAAGGATCTAGGTGAAATTCCACAGTTTGGGAAGGGTTGGTGGTCGATAACTTTCGACTCTTTGTTACGTCGATTTGAGAATCCACTTTCCTTCCCGTTGAGGGATGCTGGACGAACACAAACTTGCAATGCACCCAGTCGTTCGGCTTCATTTTCGACCAATTTCAAATGAGTTCGCTACAGCGTGGCCCGAGCGTGAAGGCCCAAAAATATCCAAGGTATCCAAGGTATGCAGCAATCTTCCTCGTTCAAGGAGCAGCGTTTTAGCAGCTCCCTGAAGACACGAGACTCCCAGAAAGTGTTGCACGAATGGCGGTGCGTTGACCACGTAAGCCGTCTTCCGCAGTGTGCGTCTCATAACAGCGGCTCCGTGAATGGAAACGCGGCCGGTGAATCGCCACTAGAACGTTATGACTGCACGCTGAGTGCGTGTACGTGTATGTATCTATAGCTATGTATACAGTCTGCTGGAGTGCCTTGACTTTCTCCGAGGTCTACACGTATGGTCTTCCGTGTGTGACTGATACGAAAACTATGGAAAATATGTTACCGAACTGAAAAGTGGTGGAATGGAGTACGATTGTGAATGGTGAAACGCATAAGAAGGGGGGGGGGGAGAATTGCTTAAGAACGGAAAAGAAGCGTTTGTGTTACTTTGAATTTTCAACTTTGATTGAAAGTTATTGTACGCGTCAAACTTATTCTTTTTTTTTTGCGTAGCGGTATTGAGCTACGTGTTTTGTTTGTTATAACATTAGCTTTTTAGAAGAATCCAACCAGTTATATCAGCAATATGCTATGCCTGTAAGGGACAAACTAGTTTTTTCTGTGTATTAATGCTTGATTTATTATTACAATTTTATAATTTAGTTTCAAATATGCAGTTGTTTACTTTGATACTCATCATTCATGCCTGAAAATGAACGAGCGCAGACTATTGCTAAAAAATCATCAAAATAGGCCTGGTTTTACTGTCTTGGTATTTTGAGGGCGTAGGGCGAGTCCTTCGCTGTGACTTGCGCATTAGGGTTACGCGTCTCTCGTCTGAACTCGATCTCAGTCTCAAGAAACGAGGTGGGATGTCCGCAAACCTCAACACTGTCTGTCATGTGCTCCAGTTTTTTAACATTCTCATCGCACAGTGCTTCTTGCTCTTCGTGATTTTCCGGGGTCAAACCTTGTCTTTCCAATCATACATCTAAAATATTTTATCTTTGAAACCTTTATTTCTTTCGTCGCTCCCACTAAATTGACTAAATCTGAGCATCACGTACAGCTCGTAGCAGAATCTCAGGTTCATACAACCTACTCGTCGTACTCGTACTTCGGAGCTCCAACTTGAGGTCATTACTCCAGGTACCCGTAGCCCACACTGACTCCTTACTAGCAACTACTAGAACCTCGCCATTATTCGTCACTCATCACTTCATCACATCACTCTCCAATCTCTTTGACTTTCGGCCACCATTCCCAGTCTGAGAACACCTCATCACCATTTCTCTCTGTCCCAAGTTCACTGAATTTCTTTTTGTAAATACTCGTCCGAATTCATTGGCGCTCTACCAGAATCAGATCTCAAACTTCTTGGAATTATATAAAAGCTGTACTTCTAGCAACAGTTCTTGCATACTAGTGAAGACACTTGCGTGTACGCCGGAGGGGCTTGCCTTGCGTTCTCGGAAGACATCCTTGTGTGGCGTGACGCGTGCAGCACAACTGATAGCTGCACGTAACATTGCGTCCGTGTAAGCGTTTCACTAGGAAATGAAGGTGCGGTGCCGAGTGGGGCTCTGCTGCGGACGTTTTTAGCTGCTATGAAGTTGTGTAACAAAATTTCACTTCTGTCTTTTCCCTGGGTTAAAACCATAGTATTCCATTTATTTATGGCTAAACAAAATGAAAAGAATTAATGCAAGAACTTTCCTTTTGTTGTCAGGTCAATTAATTTTTTAATTTGCCTTTTTTCATTGTGATAAAGGTTAAGACAATGCAAGTATAATATAAAAGCAAAGTTTCATCGGAAAAATGGGCATTTTCCGTTGTTTTCCAGTACGAGGAGTTAGGCAATAACTCTTAATTGACAGGACCAACCATAAGGCTAAATTCATAATGTAATTTCACAGGAATCATTCATACCCATTTCTGAGCGAACGCAGTTCCTTCAGCTGGTAGCAAGTAGAATTTTTATCACACGTCCGGTTAATGGCAATGGCTTAATGTTTCTAATAAATCTGGTCGGTGAAGATATCATTTACGTGAAATCATTGATTCATTGTTTGACAACCGCTTGCTATCTCAGTCGATAGGTTAAGTGGCGAACAACCTTTTGTGATCTAGTACACTTCTGGGCTCCCAACACCCGCCGCGCCCCACCTTGCTCCAAAAACAACGTAATTTGATGGGATATTAATTTATTCACAAGCAGAAAACGTGAGTGAGCTAGAACCTGAAACAACTCGCACGACCCGGAAAGTGTTCGTGTACCATCTGGATGGCCCTTGCGTAGCGCTTTACATAGAGTGGTACGCGTACCACAGGTTGGGATCCAATGAGTTAAACTAAACTTACATGTAAAACGCTACTCCAATTGGAGCCATCCATTACTTGATGTCTAATTCCATGTAATTTTTGCGCCGCAACACTATTTTCTCGCTTGCTGAAGAGGAGCAGAGATAGGGGATGTGTCTGGATGAGTTCATCGATATTTTAGCTAGTACAAGTCATCTCACGCTCCGGTCGAGTCTAAAGCTTTACACGGAAACGTTGCGTCAACACTTAAGGTTCAAGCACCGATGTTCGTATTGGGCTGAATCGTAACTTCTGCCATACATGTTTCAAATATTTTGCAAATTATTAAAACATTGGGTGGCCGTAACGTCAGAAGGTCACAAAGGTCTCCACATTAAGTCTAAAAGTCCTCGAAAAAGTCCATCTCCTGTTAGACCAAACGCTTCCCCATTCTCTCAAGGTTGTACCTGTAATTTATCTTTCATGAAATACGTGACTAGAAAAAAAATGACATAGAGCGAATTGACAATTCAACTTGCGCTCGAGAAGTCTATTCTGGATTGCTTTGCCGGTGGTAAAATTTGAAACTGTTTACGTTTACTGCTATTGTATTTGTACCGTAAATAATTTTGACATAAGTAATTAATGGTTTTTATTGTATTTTTTACAGAAGTGAAATCAGAATTTAACATTTAATTATTTTGTTCCACATGATTTATTATTCGAATTAGACACGTAGTAATTTTATGATACATACTACGTATAGCGATTATTCGTCATCCCAGCATGTTCTGGATCTGCCAGAAATATCATGTATGGTAAGAGCTGTTGATAGTCCGAAAAAGAAGTTCCACAAACGTATATTTGTTTGACCAGCCATGGTGATGATGTCGTCACTGCGTTTCTCAATCATTGTCACCATCTTTACTATTAGGTAAGTGGCAAATCCACTTTGTTATGTCAGTTTTGGAGAGGTATTGTACGTCGAAAATGAGAGAATTCGCTCGTTAGGTACAGAAACATAATGTCGTACAATAGCTACGTCCAGGGTGATGTCTGTAACCTCGCAATAAATGACAGTGTAAACTTAGTGTGTGCCCGGACCTCTTTCTGTCAGATGACTTGCAAGACTGGGATCATCCAGTGAACCTCTGCCTCAACCCCGTCTTTTGGTTCATTTTCATCACGCGCCTCATTTTCATCCTCTTGCCTCTTCTGAATGCTTGGTCCCATCTCCACGCTCCCTGCAACCAGGGCGCGGCGGTAAGAATACCACCCTCTCGTTGAGTAGCAGTAAGTCTGCGTTCATCTAATGACTCCCTCTCCTCTTCATCAAGCTTTTTAGGATTGTTTTGAAGACTTGGAGCTTCTCGAGGGAGGTTTGTACTGTAAAGTTTCTTTTCTTCTTTTGGAGTCCACCGATATCGATTCTCCGCCTCTCGTCTGGGTACTTTGAAAATTTTGCACTGGAAGTCTGGTGGCTAGCTACCAACGGAATAATCAGTGATGAACCCTGGAAAAGGCTGCAAGAGTTGAGTTTTTGTTCAGCAAGCCTCTTGCTTGTCTGTTTATCGAATGGTACCGTGATAACGACATCCTACACCAGGGTGCCGTAACTGCTACCGCTGTACTATTATCGCCAACAAATTTAGGCTGAGAAAATAATGGTAAGAGATTTGAGTCAACCTTTGCCAAAATTTGTGGAAGCTTATGATCGAGTTTAGCAGTTTCCAGAAAATTATATCGATCTGGTCGTGGTCAACTGAATCAAGTCGCGTCTGATGCAGCCGAAAATTTATATGACTTCTTCAGCCTTTTATAGAATTTCTTAATTCTTCAATTTTTCGCCTCGTTCAGTACCCCATACTACTTGCACGACTTTCTGAGCGTATATCGTAATGGAATTCATTAAGAAAACTGATTTTTCAGCTGCTGTTGGAACTCAACTTGCCCGCACCATTTTCTAGGCCGCTGTTATGGACCCTGACTTGAAATGTTCAAAATGTCGCTAGCTTAACTTGCAGTGCTGGCTAATCCATTGATCTTTCAAACGAATACGCATACCACTTCTGCGGTCAATTTGAAAAGAGGAATACTCAGTTATAATAAAACTGTGTATTCATTTATCAGATCATTGTACTACAAGATCTTTTCTAATTTTATGGATGAGGATCAAACGATGGGGAGCTCATGTCAACAGTTGCAATTGTTTTCAATTGAGAAATGCCCTTACAAAAGTTCGCTTTGATGTTGAGGTGTTCGAATTCTCTTCATAATAATCTCAGGCAAAATCACTAAAAAAGAAAATTGAAAACAAAAATCCTTGTTCAATATTCAAAGCTCAACTTGAATGTGAGACTTTCTTTCTATTTCAGCTCTAATGCTAATACAAAATTATACTTTCATGTAATGGTAGAACCAATGTTTTACGGTTGTTGATGAATTAATTGTTTGAAGCCCTGAACAGTCTAAACCTGAATTTTGCCATTGCTGCTCACGGAAAGCTCCTAGCGAAGCACGCCCATGCTCTGACCACCGGCACGTCGTTTGGATAGCACCCGTTAACCTCGGTCTCTCATTTTAGTGTGAGTGACAGTTATGTGCAGGCAGTAACTTGTGCTGGCTATGGCAACTAAGCTTTCCAACCTGTACGAGACAGCTTCTTACATGTTTTGAGGGTTTGAACTGAATTTCAAATTAATTAGGAGAGATTCAGATACATTCATCATAAAGTCATTGTAGCCCATTCTCGAGATTTCTTTAACTTCGTCCACAAGATATAAAAATTTACTGTAATCCAAAATTTATTGCTTTAAAAGGAACGCAGCTGTATCACAAATTAGCTTTTAACCGTGAACTCGACTGCAATAAGCCTACATTAAAGTAATTCGGCTAAATGGTTCATCATTCTCTGGTCTACTCATCTAGATGTTGTCATGCTCTAGCCTTCATAGCGGTGTGCATCGACCAAGAAATATTGACATCACGAGCAGCCTCTCGTTCAAAAGTTGACTCACTGTCTCGTTACCCAAGATTCGTGAACAAATTCCAGAAAGAACTTCTTACATTCCAGCCGTTGAGCGCTCCATTGTTCTGGCATCGGTGCATTAATAAAACTACTTAAGCGTTAGTAAGTCACTGTGATATCACGAGATGATGTCGAGTCAGGAGCGAGGATGGCATGGCAGGCATGCGGTGCGGACATAGCTGTGCTGCGGACTGTGCCCAGTTGCGGCTGTCTGAGGTCACCTGTTCCCTGCCCGGATACGCCTCGCTGATGATAGACATTTCCTCTCGAGGTGCGCGCCACGCACTCTTTTCTTAGTCGCTGTGTTCTAGTTTAATCACCTTTTTAGAGAGGTTTCTTGGTTTTTATTATTGCATGGAGTCAGTTCAGACATTTCCTTCCGACGTGCACAGACTCGTTTCTTGGTTGTTGCGTCCTCGGTGCTTGTGTTTTATTTTCAATTCATGCTAATTTTTGCATGGTTTAATTAAGTTCTTGATGCCTTTAAATCATCCTCTCCATTCCCGCAAATGCTATTGTCTTTCATTGAGTGACCTGTTGTCTACTCTTTTCAATTTAATTTCCCTACTTCTGCATCATGATTTTCAATTATTACATCTGAAAGGGCAGAAATATTTTGCATTTAGTTGATTACTTCTTATCTTTTTCCACTCATGTCCTCATTATTTTATGCTTTTATACTTTCTTTTTTGTCCATCGGTTCTTCTTCTACTCTTCGGGGATTGTTTTCTTCTCCTTCTTCTTCTCCTCCCTCCTCCTCCTTCTCCTTCTCCTCCTCCTCCTCCTTCTCCTCCTCCTCCTTCTCCTCCTCCTCCTCCTCCTTCTCCTCCTCCTCCTTCTCCTCCTCCTCCGTCTCCTTCCTCCTCCTTCTCCTTCTCCTTCTCCTCCTCCTCCTCCTCCTCCTCCTTCTTCTCCTTCTCCTCCTCCGAGAGCTGCTCGATTCGCCTCGCTGATGAAGGGTTTCCACCTCACCTGGCCACCCTCGATCGTCTGTCCTGAGGAGGCCGCCGTCCTTCGCTCAAAAGTCGTCTTTGGACTCGTATTATTTTGGCATCTATTCGTTACCTTTAGGTTTCTTAAATAAAGATAATAGCTGTTTAATTTTACCTCAGTGTTCATAATTTATTTGGCAACTATTAACATAAGTTGTCATTTTAACTTTTATCCTCCTTCTACTTACTTTCCGGAATACCTCTGAGGTTGTGCCTTTCAGTGAGTCTGTTTCTGCTGTGCCAATAGAATCATGCACCTACCTGTCTGTACCTATACTCATCGTATTCTGTCATATCTTTCCGGTCTCTTCGAACATCTTTTCACTAATATTTGAAACACCTAATTTACTTGAAGAAAATTTTTGAAAAACTCTTTTTCTCGTAATCTTTTTGCATTTTCCTATTTCTGCTAACTTACTAAAATGCAACATATTTAGTTTTACCTGCTACGCCTTCACTGGTTATACCTTAGTTGGCTCTACCTCTCCTTTCTATGCTGCTAATAATTTAACCTTTTCTTGTTCCGAGATTTCTGGCCATTCTTCATCCTGGCTTAATTCTCATGATAATGAGAATTCTATTTTAGGATTATCGTACACTTGCCTATTATACTACGACAATTTACTCTTATATTCTACCAACCTATTGTAAGCCTACTTCTTCTCAACTAGTACTCTATTCTTTTTCAACATGTTGCTCTAGGTCTACGCAGTATATTATTGTTGGGCACCGTTTGTTACTGCTGTTTTGATCCATGACGCGCTGGCGCCTGGAGCGCCTCTCTGACGGGGCATTTCCTCTCGTAACACACACCATGTCCCAGCGTATGTAGATGCCTGCATCAGCGTCTGGTGTGTGACTTCATTGACGAGTAGATGTATAGATTCACGTATGTTTCTGTACCTAGTTCTAGTCCAGAACCACCATTTGTCTGTGTATAACTTCATATATACAGAAATAACGTACGTCTCTGTTGTAGCACCTCCTGAGGTTTACGGTGCGCATTAATGTCAAGGTGCCGAAGTGTGCAAGCCTGTTGAGTATTGGTTTCGAGCGGCAATTTAGTTTCTAAAGTATCAGTATCGTTTGCAAAATCTTACTTTGGATATTTCATATCTCTGTAATGTTGGAACTGGAGACATGCCATTCCCACCGCTTTACAGCTCGCCTAGGTACAGTTGTGTGTCTGCAGCACGCCCCCAGGAGGTGTTACCTTTCCCTTACATACCCACGGCGCACACGTCACGTCGACACTGAGCTGCAGCTACAAGATAGCAGCTGTTGGGCCTACACGAAATGAAAGTCATTTATGCTCTCCTTGTACGAGTCTCAACTCAGTTTTCCATAATTGTGGTTCACTTCAATAATCAAAATCACTCAAGCATACTCAAATATCAATGAGTGTTGTATGGGTTTTGTTTGAAGTTAGTATAAAATAATTTAAATCTGCAAACAAAATTCATGGAAAATTTAAAAAATTTTATGCAAGAAAAGCATCGAAAATTTTTGTATGATTACTCAATATCAAGGAAATGTTTCTGAAGTGCGGTAAAATTCACTACCACGTTTTTTCGGCCCTTCTGGCCGTGCAGTTGAAGAAGATCCTCCACATTCCTGTAGATCATATAATCCTATTCGATGTACATCACATGTTCAATATTACCGCGAACACAAAGAATCCATAAATAAGATCGGTATGTCTTTCCCTGCATTGTGGATGACCAAAACTCAACCCTCCTACGATGATTAAGCTGAACTTGAATGTGCTTATAGGAAAAATGTTTTCATGTCGTCTAGTCCTGGGCCTGTGAATGAAGGTGCATCCAAACTCAAGTACTGCTATTTGAAAGCATAGCGAGTGCTGCTGTGTACTATCACCTCCCCAGGGATGCGCTCGACACGGAGACAAGCATCTCAATTGCTTCGTACAAAAAAGGGAACTACTCGAGACGAGTGCAAGTTATGCTAGCTATGTCTCTTGCCTAACGGAACTCCGAAATGCCTTTTGTCTTGAACATCTGTTCAGATATTTATACAAGTCTCCTCAAATTTATTTTTGATTTTGGCTCGACATTAGTTTTTCTGTTTTTCATTTAATTTGCAACAACTTTGACCATCGTGTGCTACTAGAATGCATGACAATTTATTTTAACATTGCACATCTAACGACCATTGATATGAGAAATTAGGTATCGTACGCTTTAGATTAATGTTATGCCTCTCAAATTCATGTCAGCGTTCATCAAGTGAAAAAGAAAAACAATTCTACGTTGCATTCGTACTAGTGTCGGCATCAGATAATCCCTGAAAACAACTTTAAATCACTTCATTTCGCTCCGCAGCTCAAGGGAAGCGTCAGTTGTGCGAGCATTTTGGTTGAGTAATTTGTGTCTTTTACCATCTCAAAATTGACCAACTTATTCAGTGTACATCTATTACATTATCGGAACCACTGCATGCTAAACATTGAAGACCATACACAGACCCGACTTGGTCATTTCACAATGTAAAATATGACACCTGAATGAAGTCAGTTCAGGCATCACCACTCATATAAATTTGCACAGTCCGTCGATAGCGCTTTTCTGGTTGACTCTGAAAGTCATCAGCTGAAAGCGAAAATAATTGACTGGGTCAATCATGGTAACTTTATTTACATTTTTAAAATATGAGTGTCAGCCTGTTCGTGCTTCTCAGTCCTAAGGTACCTACTAGAACTCTTACTTTTCATATTAGGCTTTGGCATGTGCTGGGGTATTTTTGGCGTTCACTTCCATCTACCTCTATCAACTGCTACTACTTCTGACGTAAATGGATGGCTCTACTCTCAAGTATATATATCATTGCGGGCATTTTGTTATACTCCAAATGACTTCACATGAATCTTACAGTCGCAAGGGTAAAAACGCGTACAGAAAAATTGATACCTAATTCTAACGTTCGTAAACAAAATACAAAGGCTCCGCCTTCTTGTTTTTGATACTGAAGGATCAGTCTCTGCATGAGTTCATCACATTCCAAGCCTGAAATTAGCTCATGGAGCGTCAGTTAAAAGCGAGAATGGCGCGGAGTGCCCCCCGCTCCACACTTAGATTGCTCCTTCATTGTGGAGGGGATGCAAAATGTCATCAAAGAAGCCGCGATGTCTTCCTAGAGCGCCATCTTGGATACCTTCAGGGTCGGCTCGTGGTGGTCTCTGGGACCTCGAGCAAAGCGTTGGCTTGTTGCTGTGACGGATGACTGTCACTGTGTCCCTTCTCTTGTACCATTAGCAATTGGGATTGAGACCCGCGACATTGAGGTGTAATTAAGACTTTTATTACAGATGCCTGTGCTATTTAATTACTGGTGTTGATCATGACGGTTGAAGTGTCATTATGACTGAGACGTTTTATGATTGATTGATAGGATTGTGACTTTCTAACATTGATCAATATGATTTCCCACTTTTGATCCTTTATATGACTGTGTTTGTGTTTTGCGATTGTATTAATTACTATATTTTCAAAAATGGTTATTATAGCTTTGACTGCTAGTTAGAGATGTAACGTTTCTGCATTGAAATTGGTTGTTACAATCAATTACCGGTTGTGATGACTTCCACAGAGATTCGTTTATATTCTTATATGAATAACTCTCATCATTTTCTCGCTTATTCTTATAGCTTTTGCTCATTTTCTCGTATATTCTTATAGCTCTTGCTCATTTTCTCGCATATTCCTATAGCTCTCGCTCATTTTCTCGCTCATTCTTAGAGCTCTCTCTCATCTTGGGATGAGTTCCGAGTTAGACTTTCTCGATACTTGATGTTCCTGTGGACACTGACTTGACCACTCTTGATAATGGTTTTAATATTTAATAAGAGATATTAAAATTTTTTCCCGTCAAACCCTGGGCGCAGCCTGATGGTGACTGAATGTGTAACCCGTAGGTGTATCTTGCTCAGGTTTGTTTCTCTATTTATTTGAGCCTTAATTGCAGTGTGCATTTGCGATGTTTTAGTTTGCTTGAAAATGAAACCGTTGGAGAGACTTCAGCTTCATCGTTGCAGATGCGAACTTTTTGCGGTCATCCTTACACGTATTGTGGCGGATGTTTTTGGGCGGCGATGGCGTAACTTTTTGTGTCTCATGAGGGACTGAAAATATTTAATGATAACAGCGATTCTTTTCGAGTGTGTTCAGTAAGTACGGCCGTGATTTATCTTGCTGACGAGTGTTTTTCAAATATAATATTGACCAATGAGGGACCAAGCAGTCGCTTTCATCCTGTATATATATATATTTACTGAACATTTGATTAAGAAATTAATTTATCGGTAAATTTATGAAGAAATGTTCATTCGAATAATGATTGGGTAACGTAATTATGTTTCACTAGTACGATAACGACCATTTAATTAAAGTATTGAGCGGGCAAAATGCATTTGGCTATGAAACGGATGTTGTCCCGTGTTAATTATTCAGGAGTCTTCAGTAATTTGGTTGTCTACGAATTCCGCGGCATTTTCGATAAATTTGGAAAGTATCGTTACACTCACATTGCCTGCCGTTGAAATTCACGAGAACGTTCAGAAAATCGAAAATTTCGAGTTTCAGGTATGACATACAAAATTATTCGGAATTATATAACGTAATCATAGATTGTAGTTACTCAATTTCACAATGTGTTGAACTCAGTGATAACATCTTGGGGAACTTCGATGAGTTACAAGATTAATTCAACGTAATTGATATTTTAAACTATTTATCCCCCAAGATAGATAATGGGGGTCCCCCGTTCTAGCAAATAAGATTACATTCGAGGTGATGAGAATAGATCACAGCGTGGCGTAACAATGCGTCGCGAGCGTCACTGTAACTCGTCTTTTCGCCCTAAAGCGGCACCGTAACGAGCCCATATCGGACTGCGTTGCAGACACCTGTTACGTTCTTCATATGCACATATGAGACTTCATTACGCGTGCATTTAACACAAGTAACACACCTGTAAAACATCCACGCTCGCTGCTGCGAGCTCGGGCAGCTTCAGAGGCAGAGTTGCAGTCGTGCCACCTCCAGCGACCTGTACCTATATTCTCCAGACTGTGTCTGGAAAGGTCAAGCATCCTAGCGCCATGTTAATGAGAATTTGATCAGAGTTGTCGTCGAACCAACACCAACTTAGCTTCATTGTTTCTCTTCTCTGAATTGAATAAGTTTTCGTGGTATAAATTTGTCAAGAAGATTTGAAATGAAAAAATTCTGTTTTTAAAAATTCGCAAGTGAATAAAACCCATAAACACGTAGAATTAGTGTTGGATAATGATGTATGTGAATGAACCTTCACGATGTTGCCTGTTCAATTGAAAAATGGATGGTTTTGGTAATTTTGATCTTTTAATCTTGGTATTTTTAGGTCTTTTTGTTTTTTGGTACCGATGAGGAGCTCTAGACCAATGTGAATTCTTGTTTTTTAATTATATACCAGGAGATAAAAATGTCCTAAGAACTTAATCTTTTTCTTATTAAGATGATACAAATAGAAACGGTTTTTGTAGGTAACTGGATACTGAAGTTTATACATTAACCTGTCCGGGAAATATTCTCCTGGAACTTTATTTATCTTGAGAGCACCCGGGGCCGCTGGAACTCATTATTCGACCTCGATTCATTCAATTAAGAAAATTCTGGCGCGTCTTGAGGGTGGCGGGGAGGAGGCGGCGAGGAGATTTGGAGGATCGAGATGCGGTTGAGGCCTCACACGGTAACTCCTCCTCGCTCGGGATGCCGTTACGAAGCCATTCTTGGCCGCTCATGTGAGACAATCGAGTTACTGCGACTCGAGCTGACGACTTCTTTGCTGGGTCTCCTCATGGTGCTGCTGTTGGCAATGCTGCTGCTGCTGTTGGTAGTGCTGCTGCTGTTGGTATAGTGCTGCTGCTGTTGGTATAGTGCTGCTGCTGTTGGTATAGTGCTGCTGCTTGCAATTGCGCTCATTATATTACTAAGATCGTCGTCATCTGAAGGTATTTCAAAAGAATCAAAATAAGAAATGAGGTACCAAGATCGTAGTGTGTTGCTAGAACGCACAGTACCTCACCCGTGACTCCCTCTAATAAGCCCCCCTAAGAGATTCACTTAATTTTTCTATAGCACGGGCTTTGATGTATCTTGAGGACGAAACTTGCTCGAGAAACAAACGATGTTCTTCACCTAGGCTCAAGGAATCATTTGAAGGGCATCTAATACTCATGTCTGCACCTTGGTGTATCTGGTGTTGTGCCCTGCACATGGGTCATCACGATCAACTCAGTGCTCTTTGACCATCATTTGTGGCAGAAGCTGGACTAGCTATCTTGCGGTAAGATGAGTGTTATACATTCTTACTATAACTTCGTTTCTCGAGTGGAAAATCTGGTGAACAGAGCAACCAACCTCCTGCAGTAGTGTCTCTGAAACTTCATTTTGTTCTGCTATTTCTCGCCTGTTATTTCGATATGCTTTGCCAACTCTGTTACAAGAGCGACTGAGCACCGTTTGAACGTATTTTATAATTTCCCCTCAAACGGCAACTTTTTTATCTGAGCAACTACTTTTTTCTTTAAATGACCAAATTAAAAATACACAATTCCATTTCAAATGATAACTCGTTCACATAAGGAGACGATCTTTCGCCAGGTAGTACAGGTCACAACTGAAGAAGGAACGTGTCGTGTACTAATGCGAGTCCATCACTGTTCTGAAGACAAACGCCTCTGGAAGTCATACGACTTTCATTAAAATGCCGTCCCGTTACGTAGATCACACGTTCGTCCAAAATACAACTCATGCGAGCGCATAATCAACGAGTTGAAGACTTTATATTCATCTGCAGGCCGCGTTTTGAATGGCTCCGGCCCCACCCGCACGGTTCCCTGCTATGCTTCACGAGAGCTGCGGCGGCAGAGGAGATGACGTGGAAGTGAGGAGGGAGTGCAGTGGGGGTAAGATGTTACAATCAATTACAGTTATGGCCCGACCACGAGACACTCTGAGGTGGAATTCGCAGCCTCTGTGAAATGAGGTTCCCGCGCGTGGGACTGTGTGGCATTGTGCAGTCGATGTGGCGGATGTTGGGGTTGGGGGCGGCGGGGTCCCCAGTGGGGCTTTTGACTACGTGGCTTGTAATGTGAGGGGTGTCAAGGGTCAGGGGCATCTCTTGTGTACCAGTCATGTCTTTTTATGTGCCAGGAATTTGATATTTCGGAGCTTTAATTTTGTGTCAGGGGTCTCACGTTCAGTGGGCGCCAGGTTCTGACTTGGAAGCAGAATGCAACAATCTTGTTCCAGGGTAAGGCTTCCATTTAACATGAACACTCGATAGTTTTGACGCTCTAACGAATACGCAACGGTATAACATGCTTAGGGTAACGTATTGCAAAAATGTTGATTTAAAAATTCAATTAAATATAAGCTATGTTTAAACTGCAACTAAAACCGGAATAAATCGTTAGTGTCTTGCATAGACTTCTTGAAGAATGTTATATATACCAACGCATACTAACAGTCTTTCAAGCGAACTATTATGCATATCGCTCTGTAATGGAACAGGTCTTCTCCTTATATCTTGCTCGCTGCTTTCACTACTACTACTTATATCTTGCTCTTGGTTTTCTTTACTAGTTTGGGAGATCCTGAACATCTGACACCTTCACTTCAGTAGGTTTACTCGCGGCAACGTAACCACATTTGCGGTCTCACAGTCTGTGTTAGTCGCTTGCCCCTCAGGGGGCATACGATAGGCCATGGGCGATACGGTTTGGTTTGTCTATCGTATGCTATGGGGACTGGCGACTTCAGGGGGCACTGTTAGATACCCTAGCTATGGATACGCCTTTGGGACTTTTGTCTTTCGTGCCCCCTTTACTTTCTTCCATTTCCTCCTTTTTTAGCTATCACTTCTTTGTCTTTTCTTCCTCATCTTTTTTAACTTGCTGTTCCTATGCGCAGGGGATCTTGTGTGAGAACACACCCTGTGCACAGATTTCCCATTTTCTAAAATCCGTACTAAATGGTCCCGTATCTTTCGGTGTGAGATAGTCTTGAGTTACTGAAGCGATGCAACCTACGAGTATGCCACCACCACCACTACCACCACTACTACTACTGCTACTACATACCAGTTGTTCACTTGCTGCCAGTACATCACCTGCTACCAGTGCACAACTGAGTGCGCCAACTTTACAACGCGTCCGGCACTTAATTTAGTGGCTCTGAAAAGCGTTTGTATATCGTCAAAAGAAAAAAATTTTACTGACCAAATTATTTTCTAGTTGACAAACACTTTTAATTGCGTATTTTTTCGTAAAACTACATCAATACTAAACACATCGGATGCCCAACGAGCAGAACAAGTAAACCATAGTTCCCATTCAGAGGCTGAATTTTTGTTTACGAAAGTCACAGCACACGTCGAAGTAAATACATACATTTTTGTTATGAATAATTATGAGCCGTAAATAATTAAGTAATCGCTCCTGCTTCCATTCATGCTGCAATACATTAAGCATTTGGTTCACCAATGCGGGAATAACATGGTCATATGCGAAGAGGATATCGGCCCGCCTCCTTCAATGGCTTTGACTTGATGAGCCTGCTGTCGGCATCGTACGTCAGGTGCCAGACCTGGAAGTCCATATGTATTGTACGTCAGGTGCCAGACCTGAAAGTCCATATGGTTTGTACGTCAGGTGCCAGACCTCAAAGTCCATATGTATTGTCCGTCAGGTGCCAGACCTCAAAGTCCATATGTATTGTCCTTCAGGTGCCAGACCTCAAAGTCTATATGTATTGTCCGTCAGGTGCCAGACCTCAAAGTCCATATGTACTGTACGGCAGGTGCCAGACCTCAAAGTCCATATGGTTTGTACGTCAGGTGCCAGACCTCAATGCCCTGCGCCTGGGTCTGCACGGTCTAGTTTAATCGATTAATTGAAAGCCAATTCACAGTTGTTCTTAAATTTAACAACGCTGAGTTAATAAATTTTTCTGACTCGCTTTATTTGTAAATCAATTTGTTAGATGCAGATATTTTTATAGTGAATGGATTTTTTTTCACTCTGGATTTTAATTTTTTCCATTAATGTGTGAAGGGTTTGTTGAGTACAATTGGTCGATACACTTGCAATTACAAAAAGATAGCTTCCTAATATTCTAGTTAGTTGATACAAAGCTTCGTTTGCAGACTCCTGTAATGTACAAAATTACATATTAGATTGAAAAGACAGTAATGTCGTGTTTAACTCGATAACTCTGTAACGTCTAAAGTTTCTCAATTTACTCTTTCTGATTAAACTAGTGTCTTAGTGTCTCAATCACTCTTTCGTCAATAATAATAAGTTAGATTGGATTAATTTTATTTTTCCTAATCCTTAAGAAAGGAACACTAATGAGGTGCTTCTAAGATGCCAATCTAAAATTCCCCACCAGAGTTAACTCAACAAATCAGTATAACTCATATAAACAACCATAATTTCAAGCCTTCGTGAACTAGACATCATTTCTCAACTTGGTCGATGGGCTTCCGTGATTTGAATGTTGCTGCACGAAACCAAACGTTGACTGTCTGTACATTTCTAATTTCAGGGAACCTTCGAGACTTATTTTTACAATAAAATTGTTATTGTTGAAAAAATGGGTTCTTTATAACACTACTCAACGCGGGAGACACTGTTTAGACCGAAATCAAAGTCAACATTATGATGATGAATGGAAAAATGACGATCCGTTTTTCTTTTCAAAATCCATGGATATTTTAGAGTAGGCATCAAAATCTAGTCGAACGCTGAAGAAAGAAAGGACTTTGCAAATGAAGAAAATTGTTGTAAAGATTAAAAATACTGTTAATAAATTTCTTTTAGATAAAATTTATAGGAAAAACTCATTACTTTCTTTGTAACCTAATTCTTCAAACATATGGCTTGTGATTCGAGTATATATAAACTGCGCGCACGTTCTTGCATCCATACGTACGTATATGCGTGAATATAAACAAGAGAATTGAACTTTACTCCCCCAAGACGCAGTGACGGCGAGCCGCCAAGCGTTACTGCGAGCTGTTGTCATTTTCCCTACAACAGCTGCGAATTTTCTGTGCGAATGAAAATTGTACATTTTTCTGTAATATTTTTTAGCGTACATATGAACAGCTCAAGGTCAATAGTGCTGGAAAAAATTTTCAACTGAAAAAAAAGTTGATGTATCGTATGATATCCTCTCATCATGGTGACTGAGTATCTTAATTTGAAGGGGAATTCTCGCAAGTAAATTGACAGCTCCGTCTCTGGGTTAGCTTTTCGGGCTTAGTTACAAAATTGCAAGTTACTGAGCATGTGAATCTCAGAACTACTGTACAATCTTTGGATGGTACATACTGAAGATCCTTCATTTATTTAACTTATTTTATTGGTGCCGCGGTCCAATGGCATTCTATGCTAGAACTTGTAGAATTGAGATTCATCTGACCTACGTCAGATTTCATTTTAACTTGCATGCAATGTATTTCTGAGTGTGCATATTATATTTCGATTATTTATTTTGCGTGCAGATGGCCCGGTGCACCCTGCAGAGGGTGGTGGGAGGGCAGCTGCTGCTGCTGCTGCTCCTGGCCACCGTACACTGTCAGTACATCGGCGAAGAAGAAAAGGATGCCATGCAGAAAACTGCCAAGTGAGTGTCGAAAATTTCTCTAACAATAATTTTTCTTTTCCGTGTCGGTCCCACTGTGTATACGCCGTAACTGTACATTGAAACTTGAGAACACGGTTCCTACGAAGTGACTCACTGGTGGACCGTTTTCCGTGAAGTCAAATAACGTCATCGCGGGAAATGTTAGGAAACCGTATTGAGGATGCGGTCATACGGAGAGCGCTGCTTGTATCCTGGTGGCAACGTACAAGCGAATATTTACAAGCTTTCGCAATCCGTTCCACGACCAGCCGTGCAAAATATTTCTCCAGGTTGAGCAAGAGTCATTAGCGCGGTGCATGCAAGCAACTTGCAGGTGTGGGCCGTCGTCGGTAAGGAGGCGTTCTTGCGCAACCGTCGGTGGAGCGGGGTCCTGGACCTCAGAATGCCTGGGAACAACTTTCTCTCCTTCGGAAATGAATTTTTTCTTACCTTAACGTTCTTAATGACTTGTTTTTTGTCCAGGGGGACTGCGACTGCTGAGCTTAGCTTATGGCGAAAGTAAAATAAGGTTTGGAAGAGCGATTCCTTCCTGGCTGAAATTGTAATCAATGACTTGAGAGGAAAATATCACGTAGGTTATTTTATAGTTCATGTGTACCAGCTGCAGTGTACTAATTTGATCGTGCACATGCGCATGGTGGTTTTTTAGCTATGTTTAATTACATTTTGGAGGATCTTTTCTCTTTNACTAATTTGATCGTGCACATGCGCATGGTGGTTTTGTAGCTATGTTTAATTACATTTTGGAGGATCTTTTCTCTTTATCGCATGAATTCCTCCAGAACCCGCACATCCCAGTCCCTTGCCTAAACAGACAGAATAATATGCAGCAGAGTTCCCTGTGGCCGACCAATTCCATCTAAACCCATCTCTGAAGCCACCAGTGATCATCTTGAACCTCACCTGCTTTTATAACATTTTGAGCGAGCAATTCTACCAATAATCTCGTATCAACTAAAGTATTTGTTCCTTATAAGTAAACAATGAAAAAATACCTCTTACCTAATCTCTGAAAATAAACGCTGGGGTCATCGACAGAAAAAGCCGGTGCAGCAGTGTAGAATTGGGTAGAAACGTAAAGATAGGTCATTTGCTGGCCAATTCATGGCACCAAATTCTATTCTATTCTGTATTAGGAAGGTAGATTTGTGATAGATAGGTTGATTCCTCTGTTAACTTGAAGGTTTTAGTATCAAAACTTTTAAATAGCGAACGAACTACTTCGGCCTTACTATATCTTCTGCTTGATTTAAACAATCGGTATCCAATAATTCTACTGGACCACTAATTTCTTCTGAATTTCATAATTTTTGCCCCCATGTCACGTGCTTCACGTTGTCTATGTTTTTTACATCTAATGTCTACTTTTCGTGCAAGTTTCGCGTATGTCTTAGCAGCTAGCCCTTCCATCCGCCGGCGCAGTAGTCAACTCATGCTCCCACAGTTACTACTTGTCTAACTGTCCACTCAGTTACCGGGTGCGGCAAGATGATCTCACAATTTCTGCCTTTAATAAAGCGAAATGAAACAAAAGATGAACAAAAGCAGTTTAACCTGAAACAAAAAGAAACAAATTACATTATCTATACGTTTAGAAAATAAATATACTTTTGTTCAATTATTATTATTTTCTGTTATTTTTAGAACAACAAATGTGTCAGATGATTTTGCGTCTGGATGCCTGCCTCAATTTTGTCGTAGAACTGGCCGCTCTTATTCCCATGGGCTACTTCTGTCAGTTTCCCTAGCTTCCAGTTCCGCTCGTTTCCAGTTTCACTAGCTTCTAGTTTCCTTAGCTTCCAGCTCCGCTAGTTTCCAGTTTCACTAGCTTCTAGTTTCCTTAGCTTCCAGTTTCCCTAGCTTCCAGTTTCCCTAGCTTCCAGTTTGCCTAGCTTCCAGTTTTTCAAGCTTCCAGTTTCCCAGCTTCCAGAGTGCCACCAGATGTCACGTGTTTTACCGACATGCCTGCTAGCCCGCGCCAGCTGCCGGCACGACTCACAACATCCCCCGTGGCTCATCTAGGTCGCGCCATCTGTGCGCTGCGTGCCCTAATAAGAAAGGAGCGGGCAGCGGCGGCATGCAAATTCGTTGCTCGAGTGGTGGTCGTGAGCTCGGTGCGCTGGGTACGCTACAAAAAAATAAGCAATAAGCTTTGGTATTTTATCCTGGGTACGTTAGGCGGTATGAGTAGGCTACTTACAGAGGGACAAGCTTCTTAGATCTATCGCTCCCGATGTGCCGTTTGTCACTGTGAAACTTACTCCTGCTTTTAACGAGCTTTGTTTGTACTGGCTCGCAAACAGACGGCGGCATGGACTGTTTTTCATCTATTCATTACAATAGCACGTATGCACCCTTTGTTTTTAAGCTGACACTCAGTCGAACTTAGTCGCTATGGATGAGGGCTTGCCACCATCCGTTATTTGAACAACAGTCAGAGGTACGGCGTTATGATGAGCAGCTGTGGTTGCTATCACCGATAACGTTATCTTAGATGGGACCTTGCTTTGAAGTGTTCGACCGCGAAGTTTTACTGTAAAGTGAGCGTGCATGCTAGTGAGGCCCGAATCTCAGGTTATGGAAGTTCACTTCCTCTTTCCACCACCTCCTTCCACCACCTGACCTGACCGACACTCCGGTGGTGACCTCCGAGCAGTGAAAGTGAATGTATGTAGGTCTTGTCGTCCACAGCGTGCACCTCGATAGCGAGTACGCTGGCCGACCGCTGCAAGCTCCTTGTCCCTTTAACGATCGGAAGTAAACAGAGATGTGTAAATTTCCTCAATATATACAGAGTGTCCCCTAAAAATGTAAAGTAGTAGACCTGGTAGCTAAGATGCTAAATAAAAAGTATCTTAGCTACTAAAATTTTGTTTGTTAACTAAAGTCCTGCTTAAAGAATGCAGTATCGTGGCAATAAGGACTACTTGCGAGTTTCTGTTTGAGTAAACACCCTGTTTCTTGTACGAAACTTATGTGGAGCAATGGAGCAATAGGGTCTTCTGATGAATAATGACACTGTGTACAGCTAATGATTGTCATCACCGCCAAACGCAGTCTTTTGAGTGAGAATTTTATTCATTAAACTGAAGAAATTTCCTGTAAACCTGATGAGAATTTATTATTCTATGGCGTGCTTCCGCCCGCCCGGTTTGTTAAAGCAGGAATGTAATTAATTGGAGGAACTATAACTTCAAATCGCATTCTTCGCTAGAGAAATTATTCTAATTATTTTCCTAAAAGAAGATGCAAAAAATATTGCTGAAGAATACGTGCAATAGAATGAGTATTGTAATAGAATAAGAGTGGTGAATGGTGTGTACGAAACGGATGGCAAGAAACGAGGTGAAACGAGAATAAGTGAAAATTGACTTAAAAATTAATTTGCATAGTATGAACGAAGTCGTGAAAATATAATGTAATCGTTGGCGATGCAACTTCTGATTGAACGCGAAGACTCAATTACCAGATGATGTAAAATTTTAATTTGTCCATAACTCCACGGGGTGCTCCTCACACATTCAGAATTCCACCTGCCCGCAGCGACTGAAAAAGAATTGTACTCTACTGGAGTCCATGATTTCCACAGTTCAAAATTAAAATTGTGTAGTTTGTTATCTAGTCTATGTTTTGAGAACTTACTTGGATAAAACCTTGAAAATACTCGCTTCCAAAAGTTTGATACGTTTGACATATTTCAGAACTTACTAGGCTTCCATGCACCCAGTATCGCGGGTTACATTCCGTGTATTATAATGATAATTATTATTAGAGCGTATCAAACCGCGTTAAGGATTCTCTTCTGGAAATATACAGTCGATGATATAGATTTCGATAATGTACACGCCTCATAAAATCAAAGTCATCGAATACTTTCAAATATAACCCGAAAGAATTTATTGAAAATCGTAAACTTGCAAGATTTCACTCTAGTAAATATCAAATCGCGTATTTTACTCTCAGGAAGCGCCCTACTCTGTTAAGCACGGATGTAACCAGATGTGCCATTTCTGCCAAATGGCTCACACCTGCCATCATACGGATGAATCCAATGGTCAGACTGAAATTTGGGCTTAGATATTTATGATGATAAAATATTAAAGTTCCATTTTTTAAATTTGTTACGTTAATTTTTACCTGGAAATTCTATACGATGTCCCTTCAGGGAGCGTAAAATAGGCCGTAGGCAACAAGGTTAAGTTATCGATAGTTAGGTTAGTCTATCCTATACTATGGGGACTGGCGTCTATGACTGTCAAGTTCCCTCAACTATAGCTAAGCCTTCGGGACTTCTAAGTTTCGTGCCCGCGTGTTTTTTTTTCATTTTCACACCTTCTTTGCTGATTATTCTTCATCATTTCTTCCTCCTCTTACTTGACTTGCTGTTTCCATGTTTAGGGAATCTTGTGTGGGAACACACTTGTGCATGGATTTCATGTTTTTCTAAGTTTATCCTAAACGGTCCCTTCTTTTCGTTCTCTTTAAATCTCCTTTGGTGTGGCCAGGGAGCTTTAAACCATAAACTAACTAATAATAATAATAATTCTATACGATGTAGATTTCTACAAAACATTCGAATAATTTAAACTTCATGAATCTTTGCACTGGTATAGGCACTTGTTTGCGCGTGGCACACTGGGTTGTGCAAGAGATTTGCACTCCGCGAAGCGGGCATACTGGCAATGCAGGTTCGTGGGAGGCTGCGAGCTGTGGTAGAGTTAGGAGCTACTCGGTTAGGCGCAGGAATTGTTGAAATTATAGACCGCGTGGCTGCATCCTACACTATAAGTACAGATTACAGATATTTTACGTTAGTTATGGTTCATTGATTTATATTATAGATATTGTATTGCCGGACTACGAATTTCCACCTCGGTTTCTCGAACGTAATGCCACACGAAGAGGTGAAAATTCTACATGCTTGCTATGACGCCTTCCTCCTCCACGTCGGGGCGAATCTTAATTTACGGAGAGAATTGATCTAGCGCGATGATCCAATGTAAGGCGAGGTGTGAGCCTATGCTCAGTCTTGCTGGATCCTAATGTACGTGTTTTTAGTGATGCTGCTTTGAGTAATGCTGTTTGAATAAACCCTCTTCGTAAACCCTCTTGGTCTTTCTCATAAAATGCCAAATAAAAAAGCTAATTAATCCAAGTTTGTCGGCTAATTTCATTTTAGTAATTGATGGCATGTCAAACTCAATTGAATTAACTTATACTAATGAATTGAATGTATTTGTACTCTCGTTTCTTGGAAGTTTCTTACCCACTTACGTGAGCCTGTTTATGCACAATTATTGGGCACCAATTCGAATCTCAGGCTCGTTGAACCCATTTCTTTAATTTTTAAAGCACTTATCGACGAGTTCCACCACTGAGACCCCGGACACTGGGTACGTGATCTGCCCACTCCTCTCGTGAGCGCCGACCCACGCGGTCTGCTGATAGGTCGATGGCCTCCTAATGCGCTCCACCACAGACCTGCGCTCCTGGGGGACCCTTGCGTGCGGGGACCGAGCGCATCCTTTGCGCCTTTGGCTGCACTCTCGTGCGGTTTGCTGGGACGGCTCGACCGCAATGGAGAATCATGACGCTAACTCTTTCTGAGCGAGGTTTCTCCGTGCTTCTGTATCAGCGATTCATCAAGAAATTTTTGTAACGTCATCTTGAGAAGATGCGTTCCACGGAGATGTGTTCAGAGGAGAGGTGTGTTGCACGAGTCTGTACACGTCAGCTTGTGCGTGTTGCGATAAAACTATGTGCGCACCGGCTTCCATGTAAATTCATTGGGAAATTCAGAAACAAGCAAATACATTCAAAAACAAGAAAGGTAGCCGCTTTGTAAGCACCAAATTGTATCCTGGATTCCATATTTTTAATTCAGCCAATTATTTTCGAAGGTTAGGAATTTTCTCTTCTTTTTAACCCCGCTATCGTAATAATGGCCGTCGTGTATTTAAAACCGAAAGCAACCTTGAGGAAGAACACTGGAACAACATTAAAATTCTGAAACAAAGTAATTATCCTCCAAATTTTACCACCGTTATTATTAGAAGAAAGAACCATGCGCGATAAAGTGTGTCTAACGAACCAACCCGCCCAGTTTCCGCTCCTCACATCGCCCGGACGTATACTAAATCAAAGAAGTTGACTGAATTTACCTTTAACATAAATAAATTATCTAGAGTGACCCTATGTTCACATTCTCGAAACAGAAACATAAATTAAGCAAAGTGTTTCACAACACCAAGACTCCTTAAAACAAAGCAAACGAACTCATGCATTGCTCTATCAACACGTCAAGTAAACAGGCCACCAAATGGATTTCGAAAACCCTAACTTTTAACAAATTCTTTCACAGGTTCCAGAAATTCCTTGAATCATTTTGAGCTTCTAGTAACAAAAATACTTTTAATAGATTTATTTAATTCCCTCCCCAGTGTTAACCATTAATAGAATGAAACCTAAAAAATTGAAGTGTGAGAAACTCTTAACGTAGTCTATTCCTGATAGATTTAAATGAACAAGTATTCATTATTGCAAGCGTTAACTGGTATCCTGCTTACATCCTGTACAGATGTCACATGTTTTACTCTTTCTCTTAAAAGTTTGGGCAATGAAACTTTTAATCCAGTTGAAGAATTTTAAATTACCTTGGAATATAAACAAGGGCGTCACCTGTTAGCTTAAATATATTTATTTTTTGTCCCTTACACTTCTCACGTGCCTCTTTAAAAAATCTCACAGCAAACGGCTGTGATATACAGTGGATAGGAAACTGTGGATAGGAAACTGAACATCGTATCTTAAATTAATGTTATCTAAAGGGAGCTAAATCTCTTATCCAGGGTGTCCCACGAAAAACAGAAGCCCAAATGTCAATAATGTAATTAAAAAACTATTTGATGCGTTTTTATTTTGTTTCGACCCCATTCTTCAATGAACGCTATTCCACAAATGTCATACATTTTGATCGAATATCTTCAAAAAATATTTACCTGTAATTGCTCTACTAAAGGCTGTCAGAAACATGCTTGCGAAGAAAAGTCAAACGATAAAATGTTCACTCCACAATTCAACCTTAGTTAAAATTCGAGAAAAATTGGCATTATTATTTGTTTACTGAACCTTGGCACGTATCTGTGACACCAGTATCTGATATAAATAACGTGCTAATTATGTAGAAGTTTTTAATAACCGCATAGTTGCATTGAATCAAGAAATTGAGTGGCCTCCAAGATCCCAAGATCTAACACCGTGTGATTATTTTCTACGGGGGCACTTAGCAACGAAAGTATATTCTAGTCCCGCTCAAAACACTGAAGAATTGAAGGAATCACGAGCGAATTCATTGTACTTGAATTATTTTCATTTTGGGTTCCGTTTTTCGCGGGGACACCCTGTACAATAAAATACGGCATTAGAGTATTTTGGTTAACATAGTTTGTTTCTGAATAGTTGATTTCAAAGAACATGATGAGGAGCAGCTTTTCTGAGAAAATCCGTTATTATAAGAATCAACTATGGTTAATCCCGTCATTTTTGCTAGGGCTCGCAATTTAGTTACAAACCTGGTTAGAATCAAAAATATCCTGGATACGAGATACTGCACGAATAGGGCTTCGGCGTGAGCCTCAAATGTTTCAGAGTTTTCATATCATTCGGACGCGAAAACGAATTTATTACCCTCGGGAGTGTTGTCATTTTGAAAGACATATGAGCTCTACGGAGAAAAAATTAGTCACCTACTATTTTTCGAGCTCCTTTCGAGGACGACTGCTACCTGGTGCATCGGGATAGAACGCTCACTAATTTGCACGACAGTTGTTCAGGATTTGTAACGCATTTAGATTGACCAATGAAGTCTCCAGATATGATCCTAATAGAAAATTGGTAGGACTACCTTGAACGTCAAGTCAGACGTCGAGAAGATCGTCTACTTACTGTGGCCGCACTACGAGATCAGTTGGTGCAAGAGTGGTTTAAAATCAACCAGGTGTACATTAGCACACCTGCAAAATCGATCCCCCTCAGAATTGCAGCCATTATTTGTGCTCATGGCAGTCCTACGCCATATTAGTAGCAGGGCGGGTGACTAAATTTTCGTCCGGAAAGCTTACTTAGTATAAAACCAAATCTCTTTATTATTAAAATACTAATCCGACAAGTCATGGGCAGTCTAGTTTTCTTAAATGCATAATTGCAGCCTCCTTAAGATAAACAAGACTAAGTGGAACGCTTTAACCGTTTCACTGAGATTTTCGAATAAAAACGTGTAATTTTGAGACGCCTAATTTGTTCGTTGCAAATGTATGCACAATCTGGTCCTTCTAGACGTTTGGACAGCATATCTATGCCATTATTGTCGAGTTTT
>VOMN01141182.1:0-11796 GCA_014899125.1 Orchestia grillus
GACACCAGCTGCTTGCACCCACCTGTGAGGAGAACTGAGTGGGCGCTGCCAGCTGCGAGCCCAGCAGGTAATGAGGGCAGGGACACCACCAGCTGGGGGGCCACCCTGTCGTCTGTGTCCCCTGTACCCAGCTGGCCTTCGTCGTTGTGGCCCCAGCTGTACACATCGCCTGAGTCTGCCAGGTGGTGAAGGCGTATCATCAGAAAATGAATTGTTAGCATAACCTATCTACCTATCATCTATCTATCTTTTTATCTATCTATTTATCTATGTATCCATCCATATATCTATCTGTCTGCTTATCTATCTATCTGCCTATCTATCTGTCTATCTATCTATCGATCGATCTATCTATCTTTCTATCTAACCCACTACATAATAATATCCTAGTGTTGCTCGCTTGCTTGGTCCTTCCGTCTGTCCGACCCAAGCTAATTACGAGACTGTCAGCTACGGCAGTCCGTGTCAGTTACACTGAAAATAATATTATTGCATGCCAGAGTTACCCTAAATAATTGGATATTGTAAAAATTTAGCATCATTTGCCACGCCATTTTTCGCGTGGTGCGTCTACAAGTTTTTCACTTGAGTGATAACAATAAATTTACGCTCAACATTGTTCTTATCAGTGTGCTTCAATGTATCATTTCCTGTGTGAAAGATTTAGTGGATGTGAAATAAAGTTGCACAAAAATGAATGCATATTACCACACCTGTATAAATGATAATCTATTATGTGAGTTTTACCTGCATAAGTGTAAATTGTTGTTGAACTACAAATTTAATGTGTAACGACCATAGCTTGTCCGAGATGGAAGATACTGAAATACTGGTTGTAATAACCGTAGACTTTTGAATAATTTGGCTCAGAATAGTCTGCTATTAGGCGTTCTTTTTGTAAAGGTCATAACGAGGAAACCTCAAAATGTTACACATTCAGTATATCATAACCTTCAAATTCTATTTCCACCACCCACAGCAATGCCTCTCTGGAAACAGTCGCATTAACCTCGTTAACTCAACCTGTTAACAGTCCTTGCCCAGGTAGCCGTCAGTGTAGTCACACAGTCTGAATAAACGACAGTGATCGTATGAATACAGCATCCATAGTGTCTACATATGTTGACAGTGACCGTTGACAGGTTAAACCAGATCCAACTTTTAGGAACGTATGTTTGTTCACCAGAGACTTAACGAAAGAAATATTGCCTTAGGCACTTAACGCATGATCCCAAAAAAGCCACGGTCTGTGAAACAGACGAAATATTCCGCGTGAACGGGAAAACCACAAGAATTTTGGGGATAATTCGCTACAATCCGTGGCCAACAGGTGTCGTTGATGAGTGCTCTGTAACCCGCAGGAACTTTTTCGCAGGAGCATCGATAGTTATCGTTAATTTTAGCCTCCCCGATATTTTGATCAATTATTTATCAGCCCATCGATTTGGCGGCGAAAAATAGACTGAGAAGTGGTCAACCTGTGGACGTCGTTGGGACGCAGGCGACGCCTTTTCTGTCCTGATAGATCGGTCTGAGGTCGTAAAAAGCGCCCTGCCATTTAGTTTTTTGCAGGACTGCTGGACCGCGTGCAAGCTTTGTCTTTGTCAAGCGCCGCGTAAAAATGAAAAGTTTTTTTCCGCAGTGGTGCTGTGCGGTTAGTGCACAGTGCATGCTGTGTTGTGTGCAGGTTGTGCACAATATATGCTGTGTAGTGTGCAGTTATTGTACAGTACATGCTGTGTAGTGTGCAGTTTGTGCACAGTACGTGCTGTGTAATGTGCAGTTAGTGCACAGTGCATGCTGTGTAGTGTGCAGCTAGTATACAGTACATGCTGTGTAGTGTGCAGTTAGTGCACAGTGCATGCTGTGTAGTGTGCAGTTTGCGCACAGTGCATGCTGTGTAGTGTGCAGTTAGTGTACAGTGCATATTGTGTAGTAGACAATATACTGCGCATATTGTTAGTCGTGCAATGCACATTGCCGTACAGTTAGCGCACACTTCTGACTGTAAACAGATATGTGTACCGAGTATACTGCATATAATGTGTTGTAAAATGCACTACATTATACTAGAACGTATATCATAAATGTTCAATTGACACACGTATGATCCCTCAGTTGTGCATTGAGGTCCCAGTGAATTCCTTACTCTGGTCTTCATCACATTTGAAAGCGTTGAAATACTGAACCTCACAGCGCGCGTATCACAAGCCGCCGTGCAATACATGCTCAACAATAAATGCTACACTTGCATCCATAACTTCTCCATTTGCTGAACGAGTATTTCCTTCAAAAATGCGCCCTTTTGTACACATATTTTAGCGTTAAGTATTTTTATCAAATAAAACACCAGACTGTCGTTTTTAAAGTGAATCGTATTTTTTTAAATCATTCTTCGTTCCGTGCTCGTGCGCCAGTCAGCTCACGCCAAAACAATTCTTCTCAATTTCGCAGCCCCAGGGAGTCCGGCATGCACAAAAAACTGTTGGATTCCCTTCGATCTCCTCAGAATCCGTCGTCAATAAGCGCGTTAGGCCCCAGGTACAATAGCTTCAGGCATCATTACTTCTGCTTGCAAATAAGTTTCCCGAGAAAAACATTAATAAACTCACTTGTTGAGTTCGAAGGAGGCATTATACGTTTGTTTAAAACTTCGCATTCAATGAACATATTTATCACAATTGATAGCGAATGGATGAAAAATATTTCAAGAGTCTTTATGGAGCGTTTAGGTTCCACAGTTTCCGGGTCTCGTGGACTTTATTGGCCTAATAAATTCGGTCGAAACTGTTAAATGGGAGGCGACACCTACACATGACGTGCAGACGTATTTCTTGACGTCACGGAAGTGTCTTCAATACGCAATGTGCACCAGCGCATGATTAACACGACGAATCTTTGTGGAATGTGAAACATATTTGTGTCAGCACACGGCTAACTTATTTCAAAGGGTATGTATACTTGTCTCGTTCCTACACCGCCCATGAATGAAGAATGGCTTCTACACTGACAAAGCAGAAGGCATCTTTGATAACCTGCTGAAATCCGTTGGACATGAAAATCATTCATGAGCCTTGTCTAGTTCTGGTTATCATTTGACGTAACTCTACGTGATTCTATGGAACATGAATAGTAGAGAACTTTTAACGTGTATTGGTGAGCTTAAAGTGTTATGTCTAAAAATACTCGGCTTCGTTTCATGAAAATGTTATGAAAACTTCAGTGTTTTTTAACAGAATTCACTGTTCGTGAGACTCAAAGATCGAATATTAAGCTCGGACGGTCAAAGCCTTGAGAATAACAAGGCCTGGAAGATTGCATGCACGTCAACTAATGTCAGTATCCGCAATCGATCAAATTGCGTTTTGATCAAAGAGAAAGCGCCTTGTACATTACACCAAAATTATCACCCGTACGTTTGTGTCGACAGGAAAAATCAAACTCAATCACAAGTGACACGCTGTTGCCTCGGATAGAAAATGATCAAAGTATAGAACGAGTTTTATAGAACGTGAAAGAAGAGATACCTGCAGACATTAGGTCAAATAGTCAGCGAGGTAAATAAAAAATCATAATATAAATTTAATCATCAAAATGCTTACGAATCCAGTGGAGTACTCGATTTTTTTATATATGTATGATATTCATTCCATGAAAACAATCATTATGAAGAAAGGTGAATATCAAACTCGCATGAGTCATTTCAAACTTACTAGAATTTATAAGTCAGGTAAGTATGAAATGATGACAGCTTAATAGGGGGTACCTCAAGGCTCGGTGATAAACCTAGACATTCACTGCTTCTTCGGAATGCGTGCAATCATATTCAAACTCACCAAAGTAATTACTTGATAACAACTTTTCATTGATGGTACAAAACCGATTTGAACAAGCTGCTCACGGTATTCAATGATTGAATCACCAAAGTTGTTCTAGTACTACTATAGAGTTTTTATTGCGTTAGTTTGTGGTCATATTTCATAAAATTACACTGGTATGAAAATAGAAAGACATTCAAAGCCGGTACGTTGTTGCATTTATTTACAAATTTCTCCACCAATTATGGTGACGAAGAATAATATGTAATTTCATTGGTTCAAGTGTTCGACTTTAGTTTTCGAAATAAATTATTGACGACAAGATGATCGTGTTAGACTAAATCTTTAATCGAAATCCCCAATTTAAAGAACTTTGATTCACAAATATATTGAAATAACAGATATATTGCCGACCCCGGAGTAACACTTATTAAAAATTAAAGATAGTAAGCGGTAATGGGCTTTTCTGACAAGGCTGACGTAAAATGCTGTCTCAGCTTCCCTTGCAGAAGACAAAAGCCTCGATTGACCAATACATCCCACTCTGGGAATCATAATTATAATTAAAGCAGAAGATTCATGACGCGCTTTGGAATATGAATTTAGCTTCATGTGACCACATGAAGCCAATTGGACCTTTTGATATCATTTTCGAACCAGCAACGTCTCGTCAATGTCACACTGTAGGTCTGTCGCTCTGCATGAACCTCTCATTGACACAAACCTTGCCTAGAGTGAGCGCTTCGTGGTGTTGAGGCAGACAAGTTCCCACGGACGCATAATGCTTAAAATTATCAGTTANTAAAAATTGTAAATTTCTTAGGAAACGCAACATCAGGGATGGAAAGATAGCCTCAACTAAAGGGCCCACTTCTGTGTAGCTGAAATTGACCCAGGACATAACAGACACTCCTTTGGGCTCCATGACGAACTGGTTAGCATGATAGCTTCGCAGGGGGGACGTTAGGGTTCGAATCCCGGCTCAGGCACGGAATTTCTCGTAACCAGGGAGTGCTTCCCTTGGAGAAGGAAGCTTAAGCCACACATTCCTC
This sequence comes from Orchestia grillus, assembly GCA_014899125.1. Classification (NCBI taxonomy): domain Eukaryota; kingdom Metazoa; phylum Arthropoda; class Malacostraca; order Amphipoda; family Talitridae; genus Orchestia; species Orchestia grillus. The sequence goes on from VOMN01141182.1 coordinate 4,871, forward strand.
ACATCCCTCACTACGCCAGTAGTTGCAAGGCATTAAAAATCCAACGGTAAAACGTGTTGAAATTAATAAAGGTTCTTAAGGTTCTTTAAAGGTTCCTCCTTGTTTTGCCCCTTGTACACAGGTTTCGTTGAAGGCTTCATGAGGTCTTCGATAAACACGAGGGCGGTCGTTATTGCTGTAGAGACGGAATCGTCTTTTATCTGACAAAACGATATTTCTTCTCTCCTCTACAGCCCAATGTGCATGTGCTTTGGCCCTGTCTAAAAGAAGATCTTGTGCGTAGGAGTTAACATCGATCGTTCAACAGCCCCTCTGCTCCATATTTCTATTGCATGGAGTTTCCTTCGAAGATTTAGTTCAGAAACAGCACGTGAAGGGCCATCATTGACGTTTTGCAGTAGTTCCATCCTCGATGCAAAGCGATTTTAACAAACAATTACAGCCACAAGGCGGCGGTAACAATTGGTGAAAATTTTCTTCCAACGGTAATTTTGCCTTGAATTGCTATATGTACCAGATAGTTCCCAATGTTGGTAGACTCAATAAACAGTGAGACATAAAGCACCAGCGAATTCCGCTACTTCCTCCACTGGACGTCCCATAGCCCGACCAAATGTAATAGCGCCTTATTGGCTTCTTGAGAAGTCTTAAGGCCGTGCACACTATCAATTTTTAGAGCAAATTTCGTGTTTTTCAACTCTCTCCGAACACGAACACACATGGAGCGCTGTCAGATTTTGGTGTGTTTAGGTTTGAAAATTGAGAGCACAAACTTTCGTTGAAACAGCGAACAGTCACTTCTTTGTGTATTTATTGTCCAAATGAATTGTTGATTTTATTAGAAAAGATTACTTTGGTAATCTATTCGTTTGATAATAGCTTGATATTATCCTATGAGTCTATTTAAATTAAGGATTAGTTAATTTAGCACGAATAGTAGCAGGCAGCTGCATATATAGTAGCTAGCAACCTGCCGACATGACATTGCTGGAAGATCGATGGCTTTAGATTTTTTAAACAAGAGTAAAAGCGTCATTACTTATAGAAAAATAACACCTACATGACTAACGACTGCCAAGAAATAAAATTAAAACACTGTTATACATCAACTCTATACACGCATTCAAGGAGCAAGGTAGCTTGTTTACATTCTGCACTCCACGTTAGCGTGCCGGTTAGCTTGATGGCCTCGCAGCCGGGACGTTCAGGGTTCGATCCCGGCTCAAGCAAGGTATTTCACGTAACCAGGGAGTACTTCCCTTGGGAAAGGAAGCTTAAACCACACATTCCTCACATCCATCATCACGCCAGTAGTTGTAAGGCATTGAAAACCCAACGGTAAAACGTGTCGAAATTAATAAAGGTTACTCGTACAACTCCATGAGGCCAACTGCGCAATCTAGACACGATTCAGCAGAATTTGTGTTTCGGTGTGTTCGTGATTGATGGAGAGTTTGATAGTGTATATTGGGCTTTACTTTCGTCCCATCGTTGTGGAGCAATTAATTAAGAAACAAGTCTATCTTGCCAGCTCTGAATGAAGACTGATGCTTGTTCAGTACTTGTATGTAACCTAAACTCTGGTCACAGCTTCGAAAACCGATTGACGGACGTATTAAATAACTGGAACATGAAAAACAATAGGGGATTAATTTTTTGACCAAGGAGCTTTCAATCACAAAACCAACCAGAGTATTTCTAAATCATAATTTTACAGGATGTCAGTCATTCCTGACGTGACGTGAACTGAATGATGGCTGACCTAAATTCAATTGGAAGTGAAGGGAACTTAGGATGAAATACATAACTTCTGACCTGAGCACGGGACCTTGCAGACATTTTTGCCGACGTGGCCGTCACACCAGAACTTGTCGCTGAGCTGGAACAGCCCGTAGTCCCTCGAACCGTCCCAGTTGAACTTGTTCACAGCCTCCGTGTTGAACGTGGACTCGAATTCCGCCGTGCACACCCCTGCGAGGAGTGTTCATTTCACTGCCATTTGCCACGAGTAATTTACGTTTGCCACAGTGCTACGGTCGTGTAAGTAATTTACGTTTACCACAGTGCTACAGTCGTGTAAGTAATTTACGTTTATCACAGTGCTACAGTCGTGTAAGTAATTTACGTTTACCACAGTGCTACGGTCGTGTAAGAGATGCCAAATAATGCACTCGGACACTCGAGAGACGTTACTTCATTGAGGACCCGAATGTGATGCTGGCCTCTAGAACGTTCTATTTTTAAGGGAAATTACTAAGGTCAGAGGCGTAGCAATAGTGCTATTGTGCCCGTGATCAATTTTAGGAGATGATGGAAGCAATTTGGGCGCAGGATGTCGCAAGGCGTATGTAATCACGGAAAATGACGTGAGCTGTAGAATAATGTAAGACGTAAAAAGACGTAAAGTGTAAAATAACGTATGACGTAAGACGCAAAATAACCTAAAGCAGAAAATGACATAAGACGCTAAATAACGTACGGCGTAAATGACATTAGTTGAAAAATCACGTAAGATGGAAAATGAAGGAAAACGTAAAATGGCGTAAAATCTAAAATGACACAAGATGAAAAAAAACGTAAGATATAACGACGTAAGATAAAGTACGATCTAATGACGTACATCATAAAATAACGTAAAACTTAACAGCATTAAACTAAGCAAGATATAAAATAACGTACGACATAAAGTGCCGTAAAATAACGTTAACACGTTAAAATGACGTAATGACGTAAGACGCCTCAACTCACAGTGTTTGACGTCGGCCCGGGGCATGTGGTGCTTCGTCTCCAGGACGTACGCCAGCTCGCACTTGTCGAATATCTTGCCGAGGACCTGTCGTGCGGTCAACGCCAGCAGCAGGTGCGGCACCAGCAACCTGTTTGACAGGTCCCTGTCTAATTGACCGGCTCGCCAGGTCCCTGTCTAATTCAGCTGTCCTGGGAGGCGTGGTCACAAGTTAAAGGATAGGCCAAATGTCAGGGGTGATCCCAAACTTCGCGGCGTTACCCTTTTCGTGTCGGAATTACGATGTGTTGTGGTGGGCAATCATTTGTGTTAGGAATGAATTGTTGCCCGTCCTTGGAGGACTAGGGGAAATAATACTTTTAAGTGGATCCGAATACGTCTGAAATAACTCTGAGGAGTCAAAAAATTTGTGTGGACCCGCTCACTATGTCACCGACATTACGTAGGTACGGCTGGTTGCGTCACGCATGCTTCTTTGCGAAATGCGATTGCGCATTTGATGTTCATTCAAAAATGCGGGACAAATATGTCCTTTGGTCCTCTAAGAGTCATAGGATCCAGAATACAAATTTTTCGTACCTATGCCCATTTGAAAGTTTGAATTTTAGATGTTTCTGCCTGAAGATGCTTTTTGAAAAATCGAAAATTTGCAAAGAAAATATTATTTATCTGTTCACTGGTCTTATTTTTCTTAAATGATTAATTTACACGAAAAGTGGTAGCTGGATTTGGTATTCAGGGTTTTCTGCCGATAATCCACTTCTTACAACAGACCAAAAGTTACCTCGAAAATTCCCTTCTTCACCTCCACGAGTGCCCAAGTTTTAGTACGAGAGAAAACCTGCGCTTTTCTCAAAGGACAAGCAATAAAAACATGAAGGAAGCTATGAATTATTAGTATTAAAGAACCAAATGACAACCTTTTGAGACTTCATTCTGCCTGGAGAGGTTAAAGTCGACGTGTACATTTTCGAACATCTTTAACATTTAACGTTTCTATGAACAAAATAAAATTCGTGATAACTCCAAAAGCTCAGATTCTTTCACCTCCAAAATATTTCATAAGACAAATTAAAATACAGTGAAATTAAGCTATCCTAAAAAAGACGACCTACATAGCTAAAGAAACTTCATCGTGTCTTACCGCATCACTTCAAGAATAAATTTCACTTCCGGCAGCAGCAAAGCAAAGGCGTCTATCGCCAGGAGGCTGTAGAAAAACATGAACTGTGTTATTAAAGCAGACGTGCTTTAGGTAGGTCAGTAATATTATACATAAGCTTTTTGTAAGGACATTATGCCCTGCAAAATGTTAACTCTTGCGTTCTGCGACTCGTGCCTTAGTGTAGATAAGGTTATGTATTGTACGTATCCTTTCAATAGAAAGAAAGAAATAAAAAGGAAGAAAGTTATGTACTATACGTACACTTTCAAAAAAAAAGATAAAAAAAGTTGTTCAATGTGAACGGGCGATAGTAATCGAAAAAATATCGCAGATTAGGTTATGCACACACTTTCATTGAAAACATTAAGCTGTACAAATTTTCATTCTTGTATTCCGTACTTCATACCATAATTTCACATGACTTAATTTCATATGAGATACGACACGAAAATTACATATCTAATACCAAGAAAGGCCGTCGTGGACAAATGTTCATATTGATAGCTTGGGATCACGCTCAGTGCCCGCCTGACTATCAGGGAGGGAGGTCATGTTCGCCTCCTCTACAGAAATACTATTCATATTGAAAATAAATATAGCAACTCCCATCATTTTTAACTGGTCGTGCGGCTAGTTCTCCATACTCATTCATGTCCTTTGTGACCCACCTTGAGAAACGGAGTCAAATTCAAAATTTTGGTGGAAATATCTGGGAATGTGTGGTGTGGGGAATGAGATAAATGTGATGTTGATTAGTGTTAGGCCATTGAATACATATTAACCTTCTTACACCACTGTGATCGCATGAAAGGACTCGTGGTTTTTATGTGTGTTTCTATGACCTTTGACGTGTATGTACAGACTTCCGTTATTTGTTCCTAGTTCAAAAAACAGAAATTAGCGTCCAAATACATTTTCCACGTCATTTTACAGAACAAAATGTTAATTTTTGCTAGTGGTGACGGCCGTTCCCATTTCATCCAAACTGGCACTAACAACTTAAGATACTAGCAGCCAAGGCACTGGCAACCAAAGTAATGGTAACCAGAGTATCGATAACCAAGGTACTGATTACCAAAGTACTGATACCAAAGTTCCAGTAACCAAGGTATCGGTAACCAAAGCTATCGACGCCCTAAGTGAAATACTGACGTAGGTTCTCAAAGATAGTTGAAGAACTTCTGAGAATTGTTCAATTTTCCTATGCCTTCGAGTTGTCAGGCAGATGAAACCTACATCCAAAAGTGCGAGAAATATGATCAAAGCTGATGTCTAGCCTACACAAGTATAATTTTCCCAGATACAGCACAATTTTTCGTTTAACAAACTAGATAGAAATAGGTGAAAGAATCATTTGTTCAACTATATTTACGCAACTGGATAATCGCCCTGTAATTTTAGGGGAATTCAACATGTCTATTGTGCGAATTTTCATTAATGTGCGAATAAAAACATAAAAGTTACCTCGCATTACCGTTATTTTATATCATCAATATCGTTGGGTTAAGTACGTGAGACAACATTTTTGAAGCACATTATCTATTCACTTATTTATTTATTATTAAAACTTTCATTATCTTGTACGCGTGTTTGTAACCGTGCACATTCATCAGTGATAACATATTGCAGAAATTCAAAACTGATCTGAATTCAATAATGGTTTTCCCAGCGTATCATGGCTACGGGTCATGAGAACTAATGTGAATTATTTTCTTTAGCTTTGGATATTTGTTTGGAAATAAAAATGAATTATTAGAGGCCTAAATGGGATTTTAAAATAGTGACCCAACGGGTTATGGGTAGCCTAGTACTGAAAAAAACGAAAGAAATATACAGCAACGCTTACGTAAATTCTTTTTGCTTCTTTTCATACACGTTTGCCTCATTTTTTCAGTAAGAGTCAATTGTCTTTTTCAAGAACAACCGCTGGAAAACACATTCGCGAGATTCATAGATTTAAACAAATGATACCGAAACAAACAGCGAAGTGACTGTACGTGTGTGTAACGATTTCGTTCTCTTTCCTGTATTGAAATTAAACTTTTCGAGTCAGCTGGAGTTAATATATGTACGAAAGGTCGTCAAAAAAGTTCTCGGACAAACCGCCTAAAACATTCATTTTCAAAACAACGTAATTATTTCCTTACATTAAGATCTGCTATTATCTTCATGTCCATTCCACCTGCGCCATCCACTCTTCCACCTTTAGATCACTCCTCTACAGGTTGGGGACTGGACCCCAGCTGGGAATTCGGCGAGTTCTTTGACAATTTTTTGAGTGCTCTCGAATACATAGATACATAGATATTTCAACAAGTCTAGCAGGATGTATATGTCCTTAAAATGCATTGCAAAGACCAAGAAAAAAAAACATTTCCACATTCAATAATTACAGCGCCGTCATTTCACCGGGGAGGAAAAAATTCAACCACGTCTACTGTAACAAAAAAAAAAATTAGCTTCAAAAATCGGGTTTGCAACAATTCACCTGGGAAGTAACCATTTTTGTAAGTCCATTGTAGGAAATATCTTTTTTATTAAAAGGCAGGAATCAGGTATGCAGACTCAGACGCTTACAAGGATTTGGGTTTTCTTAAACGCGACATGCACGTTTGAATTTGAGAATGTAGTGCTAGTTTTTGGAGACCAAAATTATAACGAGCATTGTAAACGACTTATTTCGTAATAAATGATCGCATCTTGCTATCCTTCAACCCATACCTACCCGCGCAGCTGCTGGGGCGAGACTGGCGTCTGCCTGGCCCCCATTCACTTTTTGCGAGTCCAATTACACTGAAATCTTCCTGGCCTCCTCAGGGCATGGGGGAGTAGTTAGAGCCCTGTGCTCCCCGCAGCCCCATACCCCACACCCCTGTGCCAGTATCTTCATGCCTCGCCCCTGTAGCCCTCATGCCGCTGGTCACACGTGGGGGGGTGTTCTTGCGCCGAGGCTCTCCTGCATTGAGAGTTTCACAGAGGGCACCCGAGTTTCACAGAGGGCACCCGAGTTTCACA
>VOMN01141184.1:0-11019 GCA_014899125.1 Orchestia grillus
TCCATGGATGGAGGCTCCACAGAGTTATTGAAGAAGAGGCGTACAGAGGCGACTGTCTGACAGGGGACGCCTGGCGGGTGATGCCAACCCAACTTTTAGGAGGAGCAAATTTTGGGGCGATTTGACGAGTTGGGCTTATTGGACGGAAATTGAAACGAAGTTTTAAATTAAATCCACTCGAAACAAGGCGGCAACATTTGCCGGGGACGACGCACCGGAACAGCGCGGGTCTTGTTGTGTGATCCGCGGGTTGACGCAACAAAGGACGTCTGCGAGGCCCGGAGTTGCCCTGACTGGCGGTTTACGCGCATGAATTTGTCAGGAGATTCATCAGCGTACGGGAAATAGATATCCTATTTCGTTCACGGATATCAACAGCGCTTGTGAAAAATAGATATCCTATTTCGTTCACGGATATCAACAGCGCTTGTGAAAAATAGATGTAAGGCAGAAGTCCGTACATGTGAATGTCTCGGCGTTAATTCGCTAAGCTTTTGTTTCATACGGGAGGTGGTAATTGCATTGACTCTCATTTTTTTCACGGGATAGTGCTTCTGTACTAATAATGGTTACGCGTTGATTTGTAATGATCGTGTTTGCTTCCAATAGCCGCTATCCACAAACTGCGGAAACTTTGCGTAAGCAGACAGCTACGCTTACACCGCCCACAAAGGGATTTACATACTTCCCTCTTACTTGCTACTGTACGTCCATGTCACTTCTTACGACCCTCTGAACATTTTGAGCGCGTCTTGTTGGTGTTCACCGGGCGTAATTGTATGCAGGCTACCACAAAATGTCACACCAGAGAGGCAGAGCATGCAGGATGTGCGTAGCTTACGAATGTGGCGAGGATTTCGCGGCTAATGATTCAGACCCTATGACTCGGACGGGATGCATCGCTTTATGATTCAGACAGGATGCTTTGCTTTATGGCACTTTAAGATGCGGACATCATGCATCACTCCATGGTGCAGACATCATGCACCACTCCATGATGCAGACATCATGCACCACTCCATGATGAGGACATAATGCATCACTCCATGATGCGGACATTATGCATCACTCCATGATGAGGANATGAGGACACCATGCATCACTCCATGTTGCGGACATCACTACATTAATCACACAGCATGCGTCACTCCAGCATCGTGTGCGGTGAGTGCGACCGCAGCGCCCTCGGTCCAAGTGCCCCAGAACTCCATTTAACTCTCAAACTTGGGCCTCATTTTAATAATGCTAAGCCCTCGGTATTACACGGTCACTAATTTCACCTTGTAATGCAGATCGCCGCTCATCTTTTTTTTTCGTCGAAAGTTGACTCGTTCTTTCCGAAGACAGCCGCTGGGTGGCGCTGTGCTGGGGGAANTCGTTCTTTCCGAAGACAGCCGCTGAGTGGCGCTGTGCTGGGGGGACTCGGTCTGAGTCAGCCATTTTTTCTGCATTTGTTGCGCTGCTTTGACCCCCCACCCCACACCCTCCGAGGGCATGAGATAGGCCTCAGGCAATAGGGGTAGGTTGTTGATCTATTCTATGCTATGGGTATTGGCGTCCCCAGGGGATTCTTCTAGGTTACCTCAGCTGAGCCTTCGGGAATTCTATCTCTCGTGTCCACTTTGCTTTGTTTATTTTTATGCCTTCTTCGCTGATAATTTTAATTCTTCATTATTTATTTCTTTTCTTTCTTAACTTGTTGTCTCCATGAGCAGGCAATCCTGTGGGGGAAACACCTGTGCATGGATTCCCGTTTTCTGCAGTCCATATCAAATGGTCTTTCTCGTCGCTCGCTTTGGATCCCATTTCATGTGGATAGACAGCTTTAAACTAGCTAATTAAGATCGTGTAGTGCTTTTAAAAGTCTGCTCTGCCAGACCACCAGTCACGCCACAGACCACCAGTCACGCCACAGACCACCAGTCACGCCACAGACCACCAGTCACGCCACACACCACCAGTCACGCCACACACCACCAGTCACGCCACTGACTACAAGTCACGCCACACACCACCAGAGGTAAGATGATGCCGCGCTGCATTGCGAGGGACATGAATGACGTCTGTACAGTAGTCAGTGCGCGTGGCCAAATTACACTGCTCATCATACTTGGTTCTTTTCAATATGCTTGCTAGGTTGTTGGGTCACCCATTGCAAATGTCCTCTTTTGAAACACCAGGTGTTAGTGTAAAACGTTGTGCTCAAGAACCAGTGATAATGCTAGGCAATCTTTTGATGGGGATATTTTTCCACATGGGTTTATTTCCACTCATTTTCTTTGCATTTAGGCTTCAATGTTCACCTCTGGAGGCGTTGTGCCCGATGATCTAGGGCTTCAGGTCTTGGACCTCTTCTTGGTCTCTGTCTACCTTGATTTGCATCACTCCACTCGAGCGCTTTAGAGCGCTGGCGTTTTACGGATTAATGAATTTGGTCATTTTGAAATTTCGGTGGAAAATGTAGGATTCTTTGGTAAGTTTTTTCAGCATTATCCCCGGGACTGGACTTGAGACATTCTCCGGTATCGTGGATACTTGCAGAGAATGATTCTGTCTATGCTCTTTGGGCGCGGTTACGGTAGGTACCGCATGCTGTTTTTTGCGTATACAGGGCGGCCCAGAGGTGACTGGCCTTCGAGTTGATGAGTAAATAGGATACCAAGTTATTCGGTGGCCTGTTAAAGTCCTAACTAAAACTGTCAAGTATTTCTGGGGCACCTTGTATGAATAGTTACGCTGTCTTTTTTTCTGCGCCGCCAGGTATCGTACAAAAGTCATAGTAAACAGCGTTATTGACTTTTTTACCATCGGTGTTTAAGGCTGACAGAGTCATTTACTGAAGTCTATGAGGGACAACATCTATGCAGTTCCGACTGTCCCAACCGTACGGTGAACACATTTCGATACCCGGGCTACTCTTTGTTTTTGGTAAATTTTTCAGGACAGGGGTTTCTTATTGAAGAGGAAGGTTAGCGGCAGACGCACATATAAAAGAGTGCTCAAGCAAATAATTTCTAAGCAACTGATCTAGTTTGCAGTCAGCTGGGACTCAGAACACGGACCGATTCGTTCACTTCGAAACTTTGTACATCGTTCTTTTGTTTTTGAAGAACACGTCTAGACTTTTTCCTTTTTACAAAGGGAGGAGAATCAAGACCCCGCGGGCCACTCACGTGATTATATTCCCACGGAGTTGATGCGTGTAGCACCGTCCCTGATTAAGGCGCCATTTGCCCACAAACCAGGGTTCCAAAACCACTTTGGCACTCAAGATAAAAGTTGGCACGGCAGCCCCGCTTCTAACCCATTCTCTAGCACGAGCGTCCATCGAAAAAAACACATAACGTGATGCTCTGAATTCCCATTGGAAAAGGGGCACCGGGAATATTTTTGCTCGGAACCGTGTCGGTGGGTGTAGGGTTCGGCGGCCAGAATTGGCGAATGCCGATCGCAATCGCCTCGAGCCTTGCTCAAATAAAACAGTCTCATGCTGAAAGGCACATTCGACAAACATTTTTACCCCTGCGCCCAAAAATCGCAGCGTTATTCTATTCAAACGTAAAATCGAACTCTAGCCGTTGTGGCATGAAATGCTTTTGGATTAACCGTATTTTATGAACTTGCTGCATTGCCTTCTTATGAGCATTTGGCTCTGGAGTGGAACTTTCCTTTAGCTCCGTCGACTAAAGTTTTCTTTGCTCGAACTTGGATTTTCGGGGGAAAAAACAACTTGTAAACTTATCGGGCGCAGAAAAGTTTCTGTGCAGGACGTATTAAAGTTTTAGATTTGCTGGCATTGAATGGGAGTGATTAGAGGGCAAGCGACGGGTGGAAAAGTTGAGGAGTTTGCGGCTTTTGGAGGACGCGACTGAAGAAGTCTTTGCCTCCCTCTGTGTTAGTCGGACGAAAGCGAAACTTCAAGTCTTTGTGATGACTAATGAAGACTGGCTCGTATGATCCGCTGTCATACAAAACCGGCCCCCAAAAAGACCTGACGCGACACCACGTGCACGGACGTGGGCGACGAAGCAATAGAGTAAACATTAGAGCCTCCATTGAAATTGAGTGCCGAAATTTAATTAACGCTGAGAATAGAAGCAGGCCGCCTCCAATATTGACTCAATTGAGCTGTGTTCCTTGTTCGACACGAGCTGTTTTACTGAAACTGAGCGTTGTAGCATCCAATGACCGACGTCTGACAACACGCGCCCCTGGGTCGGAAAAAGTTGTGATATTTACGAGTACTGTCACCTGAAGATGGGGATCACTGGAGGTTACTTCCGTGGGGCGGATGAAAAAAAACAGTTTGAAGTGCCTGCGATGCCGATAACCAAAAGAATCTAAAAATTGAATAGTTACGCCGTGGGCACAAACCCTAGCTGTTTTGAGTCCGACTTGCACTTTCACGGAATGTTTGTTGAGATTAATCCTGTTCGAGGTCGAGATCTTGACTCATGGTCTCATAATCCATTTCTAAAACCATATATTTCTGACGTGAACTAGCATTCCATTAAAAAGATCCGAATGTTATGATCCATTTTGAATCCATATCCTGGGATAGAACTCTGTTCCTTCGCACCCGCACCGGGAGAGGAGTTGTAAAACGAACATTTATGAGTTTGTGTAATAAGATGTTCAAAGTAGCGGTCTATTGGCATTTGCACCGACAACTGCAGTGGTGTAGGTTGCAACAACTGGTTACAATCGTGGCTTGTATGGAGTGCTAGATCGGTTAGAGCAAACAGCTTTACAATCGTTCCCCACATTGAGCGCTAGATCGGTTCCAGCGAGCAGACGCTTTTAAATTTTTCCTGGCATTAAACGGTATCAACTAGAGCCATCTTGAAATAGCATGAAAACATTTGTCTCATGAAAAGTGAATTGATTTTGTCATAAGAAACAAATCAAAAGATTGAGCACTTGTTTGCTTCAACCGCTCTATAGCGCTGTATGCTAGGGACGACTACTCTCTCCTGACATCCGTCAATTACACCGAGTGCATCAAACTTGAGCATACGTCCCTCATTTTACGTTAGCAAATAAAATAATTCTTGATCCGGACTCGTTAGTTGCTAAATTGAATCTCAACACAAAATGACATGGACAGAATACCAGACATTCAGGCCACTAGCCTTACGAGTTCGATGGTTACTGAAAAGCGTGTTGGAATTTTCGGTTGATCCATCAAAGCAATCCAGTATCGGCAGATGTATTTTAATTTGTAGACGATCATATACACCACGAACGCTTGCTTTGGGCAATGAAAATTCCAATTCTCCTGTCGAAAATTAGGGAAAAGTTCTTTGGTCTCTTCTTGATTACGTTATTTCTAGAAGTGCTATAACTTGCACTAAGGGGCATCACCTGGAATACACGTGAATACCACGTAGGTTACATCACTTGGAATACACGTGAATACCACGTAGGCTACATCATTTGGAATACACGTGAATACCACGTAGGCTACATCACTTGGAATACACGTGAATACCACGTAGGTTACATCACTTGGAATACACGTGAATACCACGTAGGTTACATCACCTAGAATACACGTGAATACCACGTAGGTTACATCACCTGGAATACACGTGAATACCACGAAAGTTACATCACCTGGAATACACGTGAATACCACGTAGGTTACATCACCTGGAATACACGTGAATACCACGTAGGCTCCGAATGTGTTACTCGAATGCAAACTTCAAATGTGCAGCAGCTTGAAGTTACTCCAACGCCACGAGGTTATGAATAAGTTTAGAACTAACTTCATAACCTTCAAGTTACGCCAACGTCATGAGTGAGTTCTGTCGATATGCAGAGCGAAGAGTTCATTGGCTGCCAAACCCGAGCGGTGTGCACCATTCTTGAGGCAACGGGGCGACCGTTTATGATTATACGTAGACGACGTCCATTATGCAGCTCTCGTTTCCACAACTTGACGATTGATTCCAAAGTTCATTGACCACACACGTGCAATGATCTCTTGCCTCCCTAAAATCACATTTACTCTCTGAAATTCATTAAAGCAGAGTAACCAGGAGCTCTGAATAGCAGCACGCTACGAAAAGCACAGCTTGAACCTACACTAGTTCTCTCCTGCTCCACGCAGTCCTGCTGGCTCGCAAGAGCTCAAATTCAAACGGGTAACATCAACAGTGCGTCGGATTCATTTGCTCAGCACCGTTCATCCGCAAAATGGAGCTCGGAGCTGACCAAAGGCGCAGAAACTGAAACGTTGTCATAGGGAGCACAAGCTTCTCCGGCGTTCCAGCAGATCAGTCGGTATCTCTGCTACGCGGCTCAGGCTTACGACAGTGAAAAGAATGCGTTCGGCGGAATAATTTTCCAGCATCCTCGGTAATTGGATGTGTGTGTGCGGGTAGAGAGCTTTATTGCTATCGCGCCAGTTGCTCCGCAAGAAAATGAAATTGAATCCGCGTTCATTTCTTTATGTGAACTCACGTGACGGCATTTTTTGTGGGGGGGGAAATTCATAGTAAAAATATAGACCATGAAGTATCATGAACTATTGAATCTTAAAACGACGTCAGTTTTAGATTGCTAAAATTGGAAAAAATTCCAAAAGGCCATAAAATATTTCAAACTCGGCGGAACCATTTGAACCAGGCGTACGCTAACACAAAACACAACGGCAATTGGGACAACAAGTTCATTAAAATGGAAAAAGAAAAGCGTTACATTTAGAGTGACTCGAGCGAGCACAAATTTCATAAGTGACCTTCAAGTAATCTTGAATGATCGATCAAGAGTTAAATTCACTTGGTGTTTGTTCGGGAGCTCGTGGTGTTGATGCGAGTATCTTTAAAATTGTGTTGCGAGTATACGGTGGTGAATTTTGTTCGCCCTGAAACAATAACAATGTGACGTTGTCCCGACGCTCGTAAACATTAATCTCAAAAGAAATTTTATCGTTAAATTTCTTATCAGAGGTGGTGAATACAGCGATTCATAATAAATTTACTTTACTTAAGTTTACTGATGGACCATTTTTTAAACTTTTCAGGTAAGTAACCAATAATTTATAAGATTGTGTGAAAATAAAAGCTACTTTGAAACTGAAGAAGGTATGTTAGACGGGTAGCAGTCGCAACATCGTGTGTACACGTACTTAGAAGTGCAAATGCATATAATGGGAGCACAGTTCCATGGCCAAAATTTTTAACGACCAAATTATTTGGCAATGAACCTGCATTTAGCTTAATACGAAAAGTTTATTGAGCCTTATACTTTTCGCAACGAGCTAAGCCTGTTGCAAAAAGCTCGTAGCATCCTCATGAAAAGGTTTTTAAATTACATATGAAATCCAAATGGCTGAAGAGACGAGGGTAGGGATGATCAGACCGGGGAAGGTACTGATGATATTGCCACAGCTCAAGATATTTTATATTTCACCTAGAGATGTTCCCCGTTCTACAGTCAGTGATGCAAATATTTCACCTAGAGATATTCCCCGTTCTACAATCAGGGATGCAGAGAGAAGACTAAGGAGAGGCCATGCAAGATGTCTGTGACCACGTGCCAAACATTATCCAAATAAATCTAAAGACACGTCATCTCACTATCGAGAGGAGTAGCTTATCTTAGCATAATTTCATGATACATTATGCCCACGAGTCAAGTCCTTGCACTCCGCTCTGTCTCATTGGCTTCAGCGTTTTATCAGTTGCAGCTATGAGAAATTTTATGTTTAGTAAATTCTGAAACTCATCGCTGAGATGGCACTTGATGTTGTCCTGTGCACCTTAGCGAGGAGGTCTGTGTAGTGTGGGCGGTGGTGACCAAGGTATGGAAAATTTCAAGGTTTTGTATAAATTTGAGGGAAGTTTTGCCATCGACATGAGGGAGTCGTCCCTGTTATTCTAGACTGAGAAGCGTTACAAAATGCGGTTGTAAATTTTTCCAGAAAAATTGTCTCAACTCTGAACCACAGAACTCCAGGATTGAATGATTGGCAGCGCGTGGGCTTCACGTCGCCTTATAGAAGGAATGGCCTTGTGCTCTTCAAACCTGACTCCAAAGAACGACTTCAATTGACTTATGCTGGGAGTAAGCACTTATGTTTTGATTACTTTGAAGAAACATTTAGTTAAAACCCGAAAGGAGACATGTGTGTCTGACGTTGGTCATTGGTGAGGTGTCCTCAGTTAAGTTCTATGCATGCACGTAGCTGTGACGTTAAGAGAGAGAGTACCATCCTAGTTTCCTTTTCATGTCCTTATTGCGTTATATTGTGCGTTACCATTACAATTGTCTTATTGGCAGAGCGTCTGGAATGACTTTGGTGCGGTGCAAGTGCGCAACATACCCTTAACGCTACGAGCATCAATTGCTTGAATATTTCCGAGTGCAGAGTACGAACAATTCCTGGAGGGCAGCCTGTCGAGCCACTGCCTTCCTTGTTCATGGATGCGAAAGTGCAGCACTTGTGTAATCTGGCAAAAGTCGCGTTCAAGCTCCCCTGCAACAATTGCCCGCCGAAAAGCTCCCAACGAGAAGCACTAGTCAATTTGCCTCGACTATGCTCCCCCCAATCCAATACACGTATTTATTATGGAATTTTCCGTGCGTCCGAATTTATACGAACCCAATTGGAACACAGGAATTCTCTTTCTCTAGGTTCGGGAAACATTGGAAAGCACTAAAGTTGCTGGTGGAGATGGGAGCGGCAAGAGGGTTGATGGAAGCGACTTCCAGGGCGCCGGAGAGCGGCTCTCAGGCACGTACGCGCCTGGCAGCCCCGCAGCCGCGTGCTGTGGCGGCGCTCCACTCCAACTAACTCTGAAATTGCCGTCTGATTTGTCTCTAATGCACACCTCGATAATTCTTTCTGCCCATGATCGGGCTGCTCAAGAAATCGACCCGTGTATTTTATTCCAATGCTCCCATGAAGTTTTATCGGATTCAAATTAGACTGGAATCTAATATTGGTGTGCTATTTTTTTTACCTATGGTGGGTTGCTTGACTCGAGCAAGTTCGTGAGTGTAGGTGATAGTATGACTGCTTGTGTTTTAGTTTCGTCCATTTATTGTTTTTGCATCACTTATTTTACGACATTGGGTATGTCATTTTGTATATTTCATATTTTATCATACGAGCGCACATTCCTTCTAAAAGTTTTCGATCAACTAACTAGTACGAGAGGAAATAACATCATCACCCATGCCAGATGAAATTTCCTCATAATTGATCGCGCTGACTGACGCCAGTGCTCAGCCAAATGTCAAGTCCAATCGAAATTCTAATCGGACGTGTCTCACTTGGTGCGTATAACGCAGAATTTTCGCACTATAAATTTCCATTGCGCTTGGTAATCAAAAGTGCATTTCCAAAAACGAATGCAATTTTAGTGAGTATCTAAAGCCGAGGGTGGTCACTGTGTACACGGGTAGATCATTTTTTCCCGGCGAGGGCCTTGGTTTTGGACGTCATCACCAATCAGTCATTTTAACAGGGCGTTTGAATAAAATGTGTACTTATGAGTGCTTAGAGAAAATTGTTGGATGCGCCATCTGCAAAAAAAAAAGAAATTCTGGATTGTACCATTGTTCTTTCCATCCAAGTATCTTTTCAGTTATCTTAAAACAACACTAGAATAAAGTATATTTTTATATGAACCAGGAGGGAATGAGATGCTCAATGCTCCGTCAAAACTCAGCCCAGTGGATTGTCTAGTGAATGCCGTGGATTGCCCAGTAAATGTCGTGGATTGCCCAGTTAATGCGGTTGATTGTCCAGTAAGTGCGGTGGATTGTCCAGTAAATGCCATGGGTTGCCCAGTAAATGCGGTTGATTGTCCAGTAAGTGCGGTGGATTGTCCAATAAATGCAGTGGATTGCCCAGTAAGTGCGGTGGATTGCCCAGTAAATGCACAAATTTTAAGGTGAGACAAGGCCATAAAATTTCTTTTAAGACCCGCTGTAGGCATGACATGCTACTAACAAGATAATTTCACTTCAAAAATTTTAGTTTCCCCATAATATCATAAAAATTTTGTGCACATTCCACAAAGGTATCAACATATTCTGCTTTCGCGTTTCATTCCTTAGATGATGAATATTGCCGCATGAAGACTGCAGAGGAGCCCGCGCACACAGTACCAAGCACCGCAAAATGCAGATGAGCTCCAGCAGGTTGTCAGCTTCAGGGGGACTGCATTCATGAGGCGCGGACTATATTTCGAGGTCGTTGAAGGCGACCTTTTTGCTTGGCTGCAGGTAAATATTCCTTTCGTTGTCCGTAAATGGATTACGAATAATATTTCGACTTCGGTTCACCAACGTGTTCTAGAGCTGACCTGATCGTATCAGAAATTAAATGGCAAAGGTAGAAATAAGAAAAAGGTGTTACTCTATCAGTCACTGCTCTGAGGGACAGCTTCTGAGAATGGACCAATAATATACAAGGGTGTGTATAAATTATGAAGTTCTTTATCCGAAATTAACTCTTAAAGGATCAACTTAGTTTTTCAATGCACGCAATATTCGAATTTAAGACTAAACTGTGCTTATTCTAATGTCTATTGTTCATAACTGTGATGTTCATAAGGTTAATAAGCACCAGGAAATTACTCGTGTTTGAATAAACAGAATTTCACGGGATATGGATGGAGGAGCGTGGCCATCGTTTGTTTGCTCTGCATTTCGCATTGCCGTTTGTTCGAAACATTTCACCAAAGGTGACGGGGTGAGATCGTATGAGCTACGCAGTACTATACTGCATCATATGTGTTGTGCTACATTGCTGCCGTATGACGTCGTTTTATGTTATCTTTTGCTGTAATACGTGCTATAATTAGATATCAGAGTACTGTATGTCATATTTTGCTATATTACGCTATGTTGGGGTGTATTTACGTTATTTTGGGTTTTGTGTTGAGGAATCTTCACCGTGAAACTTCGTTATACACTTTCCAGCTTCCGATGTTTTTTTCTGGAATCCAGGCTCCAGGGAAAACATCGTGAAGCTGGAAAGTGTACAACGAAGTTTCACGG
>VOMN01141204.1:0-25978 GCA_014899125.1 Orchestia grillus
AACTAAAATCCTTCATTTTTAAATTCACAGTAGAGATATGTGTCGGCATGTAATTTTACTTGTGTGGAGAACCGGTGTCAACGTGTTAACTGGTAATAGTCGACAAATTAATGTTTAAAGTGAAACCAAGCCGATGCCTCTACGATTAATATTTACGGACTCATAAGTATTTGAAAATCTCAACACATTTCTGTACTTCACCCCATATGTTCGATTTTAGACTGCATTGTTGTTGTGTTACAATGGTAAATAAACTTTTGATCATGTTTATGAATATTTATGGAATCCACTGTATTTTTTTCTTAGCGATTAAGCGCAAAAAAATGTCTGATGGCAGATTTAGTCGCTAAAAGTGGAAATCGGTTTGCGATTTGATACGCGTTTAATATAAAAGTCAAGATCGTAAGAGCTTACGATTGAGGAAGTTGAAAAAATATACATCTCTTCCTCTGTAGAATTTGGCTCCAAAGCCCTTGCCTTCCTGACCTAAAGAGAAAATGTCAAGGTTACACGGTAAAAACATTTGAATAAATGTTCCGAATACGGTAATTAAAACCGAACGGTAAAAAATGGCATGATATACATCAAAAGTTTTTATCTGAAAATTCATATTTTCATAAACACTAAAAATCACAAAAAAACTAAAATAGACATAAAAAATTAACATTTCCATCGTTTGCTCACCGTTTAGCCATACGAAAGGAGAATTAGCAAAAAACGAATCAGTCCAGTAAAATTGTTCTACAAGAAATGAAAATGAAGCCTAATATTGTGACGAAATTGAAAAGTAACCACAATATCTGACTTTCAAAACATATCTAAATGAAAATTAAATTAAACGCTCGTTTCAAACGTAACCTATCTTTATTCTAAAAATCAACAGAACGCAACTTCGAACGTCCTCGTGCCACACGACATCGTAAGCTCACTTTAATGACGTTGCTGTAGTGAAAATGGGCCTAACAGTTTCAGTTTATTCAGTCAGTTTAGGTTTTCAGGAACAATATGGTACTGCAGCAAAATTATTCATTTGCATTAAAACGCTCATAAACTTTGTTAACATATTTACTTGATAATTATAATTCAAAAATAATTTTAAAACACATTTTCTCAGGCACGAGCAAAGCCTGGTGATGCTACAAACATTGTCTCTTTCTTAAAAGTTGGCAAACCTGCAGGGAACATCGCGATTGTTGTGCTTCTATTGAGAACCATGCTGTACATCCCTGTCGAAACACCTAAATTAACTGTACATAACAATAGTGTAAATCAGGATTTCATTTTATCGCCGAAGCGCGGACAAAACATTTCGATATACTGTACATCATAAATTAAGCATCAAAAGATGAATAGTAAAATCCACGGATAGGCAGATGGCTGATGATCATTGGTATGCAAATGTCACATGTCTACGGCCTCATCGAAAGGGCTGTGACACACGAGAGAAGTTACCCTAGTAAGTACTGTGGCTATATTTAGGCTTCTTTGGTGGGCCGATGAATGTAAACGTGTGCTATTTAAATTTCTCTTATCTGCAGGAGCGAAATTTTCATACAGAATCTGAAATGTATCAATCAAGTTTCAATCGGTTTGGCATAAACAGGCGGAAAATAGTAATTGTTTTTGAAGTTTCCGTCGACATTATGAAATATCGTTTGAAGTCGAATGATACGTTGAAGGGGATAAAATTTAAAGGCACTTATAGAACTACAATTTTTTTCCCTTTGGAACAATAAGGCCAATTAATTGACAACACGCATCATACTCGCTTCATTCTTTGAGGTCTGGGACTCTTAGATTGGAGTTTTCTAACATTAAGATTTCGTCGCTCGAGTCTCAACAACAATTCGACCAGTGGATAATTTCCGTATTCACTACCTATGTGCACATCTTTCTTCAAACTACGCGTCTTCTTCCAACGGAAACTGAGTTGATGAAAAGTTTAATTCTTCGTGACTGACATCAGTGGGCTCAGGTGCAGGCTCATCCAGCTCTATACCATATAGCAAAAAACACACGAAAACTAGAAAAGTCCACTATCTGTTAGAGTAGAGGTGGCAACCAACCTTTTGAATGACGAAACATGCAGGAGAAAATGCAGTACAATAGTAAGCAGAAGAATGCTGTCGCAGGACAGCCTCATGGAGGCAGTTGTGGGGCTCATCGTTTTCATTGACATCAGAAGCGGGAGCTTCACTCAAATGGGGCCAACCATCTGTCTCGGAGCGACTGTTGTCCACATTTCCAGCTCTACTCGAGGCATTATGTTTGTAATTACCTCGGTCATTATTACTTCTTGATCTGTTTTGGAAACAAGCACCAGTCAAATTCTGAGAATCTTCACGGTCGGTTTGCAATTGACTTTCTAGACGTGTCACGTCATTCACACTCTCACCAACAACACCACCACTTGGCCTCTGTCTCCGAGACGAATCTCTCGCATCTTCTTGCCAGCGGGAAGCGTTGTCTCTTTCTAGTGGACGGTCAAAACCCCGGCGAGGATGGAGGGGTGTCGCAGAGGTAAAGTAGGACCTCCGCTCACTTTCTGCATGAAGGCCCCTAGATGCACTCTGCGCATGGCCGTCAAAGTAACTTTCTCCACGTAATTCCCCTAATAGCTCAGATTCGCAAGCGGAGCTTCTGTGATCATGAGAACTGCGAAAATATGAGCGATCCAGTCGACGGTGGTAATTAAAGGAAAGATCCTCATGATTTCTTAGATAACTTTTAGAATCCCTCCGCATAAAGTCCCTAGAAGATGGTGAAAAAGGACGAAAATATCTAGGACTTTCGCAAAATCCATAATTAGAGTTGAAGTTATACGATCGCTCCCAATTTAACATATTATCCATGTTCCAGAAGTCTGGCGAGTATAACTTTGAACGTCCTCTCGCTACACGACCTCGAAATTCTGGTCTCCGTGCTCTCGAAGAAACATGACTGAAAGCGTATTCATTCCACGGGTAACCATGCATGTATCTTTCTCTGAATTGAGGCTCATTCCTCGAGTTGAAGGGTCGGGCACTGAAACAAGGCCGGCTGGAAAACTGCGTGTCCACACCTCGGCCCCGCAGCCACGAGGGCCCAGCTCTGGGACGTCTAATGAAGCCACGTCCGGAGTCTGATTCCCTGCCAGAGCGACGCTTAGCGCCTCCAGAACATCTTCCATCGATGGCTGCGCTGGAAACACTGCCACCAACCCTCCTGCAACTGGATGGAATCGATGTATCGTGGATACTAACATTCTCGTTAACTAGATTGCAGTCCGAAACAAAAGGAATCGTTGGACATTGCTCTTCATAACAGTTGTTGGAAAGATCCTCCTGTGAAGTAATTCTTCCGCTTCCTGTCGGAGAAACGCTTCTCTTAGCCCGCTCCTTGCTCTTTTCCTTCAGCTCGGCTGGTCCAGTCGTAGATTTCTCGTCAACTCGACGTGTCTTCGTAAAATCAGCATTTTCATGCTGTCTTCGCAAGTTTGAAGTTTTGTCAGTAGGATTCAAGTAACTATCTTCTCCGTAATCTGCATTCTCAGAATGTCTTGCCGTGGCGCTACTCTCTTCTGCAGAAGCGTTACCTGAACTTTGATCGCGGCATATAATTTCGCTTGATACATTTTCTGAACGTGAATTTGGGTTCCCTAAGTGAAATATGATATCTTCTCTACATTCCAGCGCCCTGGTCTCCCCATGGTTAGATGGATTGAGAAGCTGAACAGCATGTATGTTTTCTCGAGAATTTCTAGGGGAAGTCGATCTACTCTTTCCCTCCCCACCTTCACCCTTTCTTCGCGAAGGGGATGAAGATGGGGAGGCAAGCTTAGATGGATCGCTAGCTGAGGACAAAGAAGACTTTGATGCCAGTGGGAGAAACCTAGCGAGGACCGAAACCGGATTAAGTAAAACGACCGCTTGTTGGAAAGCGACGCCGCTGAGGGTTATCAAGAGAAAAGACACGAGAGAGAACACGCGATATGAGACGCTACACAGCACCAGGAACAGCAGCACAGACGGCAGAGGGAAGAACAAGGGCGGGCCTGGATGAGACGCGGTGCCTTGAGGATCAATTGTGATGGTTGTTTAGGTGCCAATAAAAAAACAAGTCGCAAGCCGAGATCATTTTCAAATCGTACGTATTGAAAAAGATCCAAAAGTGTAGTGTAAATGTTTGTATTCACGCCAACGAACTATGAGAGTTTAAGCTTTTGGTTTCGGACCGGTCACTGCTGGTAAAATACGACAAAGAATATGTCCAAAGTAAAAGTAATTTTCAGGTCCGTATACGTATTGCGAGGTAAAGGTAAAAATGCATAGCTGTCAGCCGCAGAAGTCAAGTCTAGAGAAGACACGTACATGTAACCAGATTACTGTTTACGTAAATAAATTATTATAAACCTGATAGTGAAATAAAACACGAAATGGTGCCAGCCGTCAGGACTAAAAGAGAGTTGCAATGCGTTGAAATAGCACAGTGATTCCCGGATACCTACAGTAATTCATAGAAAATGTCAATTATTTTATATCTTTAAATTTTCTACATCAAAAACGCCACTTAACCAAGCCGATGCTCAGGAATGTTCGTGGCACTTCACCCACACATGATGCAACTCCAAGTTTTTTGTACGATCATGTGAAGACACAGGAAACAATTTCCACATTTGCATTCACTTCTCATGAAAAATGAAGTTTTTTCACAACCCGAGATTTTTCTGCGGAACGAAATTCACGAGAAGATACATAGTAGCACGTGGTTACAGTAGGGTACAAGGAGCCTGACGAGTTGGTTTCATCACATCGGGTTAGGACTTTTGTGTAGTCGTACAGCTGGTAAACAGCTTCGCTGTCGAGACACTAATCATCTCAGTGAATTATCACACGCCCTGGAAGTTTTAAATCGTCAAGTACATGAATTAAAAAATTTTCTAGGTAAAATGCATTTCTGAGATCATGTGCACATTTTAGCGCTAACAAATATTCAATGAAACTATTAAGGTCTATTTCAGTACCCACTGCAAACGTAGTAGCCCAGTTCTGCTATTCAGTTTCGGCGGCTGCAGCGTGCCTATAGTTGATACTCTACGGCGACAGCGTCGCAGTTCAACCCTTTGAAACCCCGACATAGGGTTAGGGAAGTTGTTAACTGGGCTAAATCTGACACTCATTAATATATTCAAGTCTTCGAATCCAACAAGAACAACTCAATCTCAGCTTAGTATTCCCTTAGTATGATGAGGTAACACAATTACAAACAATTTTAGAAATTACTGGTGTCCACAGTCCAAGAGGCTAAAATCACAAGTATTAATTTCTTAAAAATGTAACTTAGACGAACCATTTGCAAGTTTATGCAGTCTTACGTTTACAAGGTCAAATGTTGCCAAAATTTTCTTAGTGGCACACTAGAGTACCACAGGACCTCAAATGGCTAAATCTGGTGACAGAAAAGGGTGTCGCGCTGCAGACACCATGCACTGGTACCTCTGGTGACGAGATGAAGAGGAACAAGAGCAGACGCAAACAGCACCACCACTGAGTAAATGTTAATATTACCCCTTAGATCTTCGTAGCAGAAAGCCAAAGCAAGGGCACAGACAACCTGCACCCGCCAAGGCGGTGCAACGACATCTATGGTAGTCTTAGACCTTGTGAAGGTGGTCATTCGATGGGACAATTATTTTATGAAGCAATACAACCTAAAATAAACAAGCGCTGTAGATGTGCAATGAGTAGCATTGGGACCCATGAGTGAGGTCACCCTGTGCGTTCGGAGCGACTCGCAACACCAGCACTTGTCTCTGAGTTCGGTGACAAGCACAGATATCAAAAATCTTCCCTACCAGGTGTGCCACAAGTCGGCACACCTATGTGTTAATTATGCCAAATTTGACTGCAGGGCCAGACTGAACGTTGCCAAGTGACACACACAGCGTGATGATCAGCAATGTGTAGATGCACTTAACCCAAACGAAAAAACTATTTTAACTTATTTATTGAGTGAATGAAATTTGGTGTCAGCAATCGTTCATATTTTATGCACGTCTTTGCATATTCATCCTAGTTTTGAAGGAAGCAATAAGAATTTAAACCTATACTATCTAAGTTTGACGTGAAAAATTCTGAAGTGAACCTAATATGATCAAGAGGACCAAAGGTAAACTATTAGAACGTTTATTTAATTATCCCCTTATTACTAACACACAGTTATTGCTCGCTTGGTTAGTTGGTCCGTCCGTCACAGCTTTAGGATTCAGAGGAGAAAATTCCCCGGCCTGTATTCCTCAACCAATAGCGAAGCTGTCAGATAAGGCAGTCCGTATCAGTGATACTGAAAATAGCATTTCATGCCAGAGTTACCGTAAATAAGAGGGCATTATAACAATTTAACAACAATTGTCCCGCCATTTTTGGCGGAGCGCGCCTACTAGTCAGTATAAGCTCCCTAGCTACATAGAATGTGATTTCCTGAGTGATACGACGGAACTAGTTAGTATGGACATCAGAAAACATGGAATTTATGCACAGGTGTGTTCTCACACAAGATTCCTAGCGCATAGAAACGGTAAAGTAAGAAATAAGAGAAAGAAAAGATAAACAATTATCATTGAAGGCATAGAAAGGAGCCAAGTGGGCATGAAAGATAAAAGTCCCAGAGGCCTAGCTAGAGATGAGGGAACCTAACATAGAATCGGAACGTTTGATAAGGCTCCAGCTCGTTTTGCATACAAAGCTAAACGCAATCTTCTTGCAAAAATAATTAGCGTGTTGAGGGGTTAAAGTTAAAACCTTCCAGTCATCCCCTCAACAAACAAGTCGCTCGATTCCCTCTCAAACTGGAACACAGTCCGCCAGTTCACGGAGAACACTGCCGCTCCAGCGAAGTGTTTACCTCGCAACTGGAGCGCACGTAAGTCTGAACAAAGTTTCTTTCGTCACTTTAATGTCCGAAAAAAACACTTAAAACTGGGCTCGAGTACACAAAGGTGATGAAAGCTCCAGCTCCCCCCGCCATAACAAGACATTTCCAAAAACCCTCGAAGTCCACTAGGAAGCGCAGCAAGCGGCCGCAGCACCATATGTTGGCCGACACTGCTGGCCTGCCTCGCTCGTTCCAAGCCAAAATGCCCGGCCAACAATTCCAATGGCCTCAATCCCAAGCGGCATCTCGTGTTTCCCACACACCGGCCTATAAAATGCAAGCTATTGAGGTGGGCACCAGCAACACACACAATCAATAAGTGCTAAAATACGCCCGCGTTCGCCCATTGCTCTCGCGGAGTGGCAGCCTCTCAAAAATTCGCCCTCACCTTTACCCTCTTACTCTCAGTGCCCTCGTATATGCCCAGTCCCTCATGCACAGCAAAAACCACCATCACTATGTTTAAAAAACAATACGGGACGTCTACACAGTACACCATATGGCGAGCTACGTTGGTTGCAATCTTTTGGGCGAAGTTATGGAAGAAGAAATTATTCAGACGGTGGATAATCGCGGCACGACCACCCGCCCACACGACGGCCGCAGCGGCACTGAGCTGGCCAAGCCAGCGTTCATTCCAGTCTCCTGGATGAATGAATGAAGCAAGGCCACCCGCCCTCAGCACTGCCCTCCGACACGCTGGAGCGATGCACGCAGCACCCAAATTAACCCTTCACTGGCAAAATTATTCCAACTCTAAGGCTAAATTTTGGTTTGTACGAATAACTAGCTGCAGCTTTATGTATATACGTAGTAAGGTTGCATTTAGCTTCTTACACAGAACTAGCACCATTCTTACGGAAGTGGATTTCGAAGTCCATACATACGGCACAGGGTTTAGCCACCTCGCAGACTAAAGATAAAACGTCTTCACTAAGTGCTGGAGAATTGCTGGCGCGCCTAACTCGAAGGCACCACCTCACATTCATGATGGGTGCGGAAACTAAAAAAATAAAATCTCATCAAACGTATCTTCGGTTCCTCCACAAAAGACCAGCAAGGGATAACGCGATCGACGCTGGGGCACTGGGTAAAATGCCACACATTTAGCGACTGAAAATAGCCAAGGAAGAGCAACAGAGAGTGCCAGGGCCAGTGTCCTGGTCCTACACAATTTTAGATGTTTCCAACCAGAGACGGTGATGCAACGACTACGGAATTCAATAATGAGTGCAAATTACTACGGTAGTGCCCAATCTAAATGAAAAGAAACTAGCATTAAAAGAATGCATTTCACCAAGGGTGGTTGAATGACGAAGCTTCAGCGGTGACGCACTCTGATGTGGCTGTGGACATTGACGCGAGCCAACAGCTTCGAGCAGTAGGAAAATAATATCTCTCCAAAAAAAACCTTAATCAGGTCAAGGTATTACTAAATTAACATTTTTATATTTACTTAAACTATATTATTAATAAATGCTTAGAACAGATCAGGTTATTGGTTTATTTAAAGCTTCCTATCCACACGGGATGGGATCCAAAAAATACGACGAGACGGGACCATTCAATGTGGACTACAAGAAAGCTTCGCAAAAGTCGTCTCCACAAAAAGATCCCCTCTGCATAGTAACAGCAATTTAAGGATCAGGAAAAAAAGATAGAGAAAATACAGAGAATAATGTGCGAAAATCGAAAGAAACACAATAGGCACGAAGTATTGACGTCCTGAGAACGTATCCTGAGTTGAGGAAACCGAACACTGCCTCCCTGGAAGCGCCAGTCCCCATAGCACACCATAGACAAACCTAACTAACCTAACGTTATTGTCTATCTTATATGCACCTCCTGAGAGGATTAACAACTGTTATTCAATCAATCATCATGAATATTATCAGGATAAACTCAGATAACTATTTAAAAATCAAGTACATGTTAAGCCTAAAAATCTACGTCACCGCAGTGGAGGCAAAAGGGGCGCAGGAGTTCCTGAGGAACAAATTTGTGTACGCAGTCAGGGGCGGCTGTTCTAGAATAGACCTTTGTATTGGCTATGCCTTTAATCGCCCCAAATAGGGGAGTTGATTGCCTCCAAGAGCGGCGGCCTAACTGACGTAAAAGATCTTCTGATTTATTAGGTCAAAAACTACACCTAGTTCATAAGCACAATTCCGTTTCATCACGTGCATTCAATCACTTCCAAAATACAAAAAAATTCTAAAGGCAGCATTTGATCTTTGTTGACGAATTTCCACGCACCCCCAGCTTAAGTTACTAAATTTGAGCGGTAATTTACTTTGAAAAATAGACTTCACTTGGAAGTGCAATAAATTTCGTTCCGAGTTCAAGTGGAGTTTCGGTACAATTTCAATGAACGATTCCAGTCATGATATGAATGGCCACCAATACAGCGCCAGCACATAAGTAGCTAATATATTGAAAAGTCCAATGCAGCCAGACACACGAACGCGGCTCGTCGCCAGAATATCACACTGCAACAGGTACGAGTCAAGCGGCTCATGCTTGGGGTCCTATCAAAGTCCCACGCCGTCCAACGCCAACCACCTGCAGCTACCCGAGTAGACATGATAGAAGACAAGCATGACGCGTCAAAGAACAGGTAGTACTACTACCAACACTTGCGTTCATTGACCACTATTACCACTACCACTATTACTACTAATACTACTACTTCTATTACCACTACCACAACTACCACCACCCCCCACTCCACCTCTACAGAGAAAGAACGTCTACAGAAAATAAGTCATCAACTTTCAACATACAGTCATCGATTTCGATAATCGCATGCATCCCGAGTATAGTTCTAATCGAATCCATAGTCAGTTGGTCTTAGCCCTTAAAGGGCCAAAGGTTCGATATAATACCTTTTCAAAAAGTTTTTCGTTTAAATTCAGCTACAGCCTTATCTCTAAAAATAACGTTAAACTGCAAAATAATTAATTTTCTTTATAATATAAAATTTTATATCATTACAAACCATCTTTAACTATAGTATTGCTAGTCCTGGTTCTCAAATTCCGACCCGTGCCGCACTCGCCGCACCTGATGCAGCCATCACGCTTTGCAGGCCTGTATCCCGTTGAGACTGTATCGCCTCCGGCAGCCGTACCTCGCTGCATCCTCCAATACGAAAGCACTGCGCTAGCTGTACGTGTTTGCATACCGTGCAATTTAACTAGTGTTCTGCAGTTATAAGCTACCGGGTTCTATTTTGAATGATCATTTTCCAAGCGGTAATCCTCCAGACCAGGATCCGTTTACACTCAACATGTCAATGTGTGAAGGAGATGAGAAGTTCTCCAGGTACCGCGTCTCACCAGAACCACCGTGATGACATGCACACACGACATGCACTCCTTGAGGGCATGCACAGCACCAGCAGCCAGTTTGCGCAGCTTACCCCTTCAAGCCTTGCTGCAGCCAACATATGGACGCCCACGCGGCCCCACCGAAGTCAGGGCCCAGAGGGGAAAAAGGGGGAAGGAGTAGAAGGGAGATCGTCCCCTCGCAGCCCCCCTTCCCGCTCCCACAACCCCTGGTCAGAACACCCACTATCATATGGGAAATAAGCGACACAAGTAAAATCTTTCAGTTTTTAAATTAAACTTTTTTGTTTTAGGCGAGGCACTGCGTGAACCTCGTTTCACTTTGAAATACATCACTTCTTCCCAGAATATAAGGCTACATCAGTGAGGCAGTATCGGAGTGAATGACAAAAATCAACCGAGTTCCGGTGCGCACCCACACCTACAGAGAGACGAGGACACAATCGATTCCTCGTCATAATTGCTTCACTCCGATTATCCCACGCAAATCTGCAGGCGACCGATGGTGTGTCACTCAAAACTCAGAGGTCTGCACAACAACGCGTACTTGCCGCACGGTGCAGCTAATGTGCCGTAAGTTAATCAATTTTTCCCTGGTAATTTATTTCGTTTTCTTCCCCCAGCGGAGTTATGGTATTCTGTATTAGTACATTTGATTTTGTGATGTACTTTGTTGAGAGGCTCGTAATGCCGCACACTGAGACCCCTGTGGTACAGAACGCCTCTTGAACAGTAAATGCACACGAATGATCGACACACACGACACGTAAATCAGGCAACGTAAAAATAATTACACTTTGCGCATTTTAAATGTGCATGATACATTGCCCTGCAAACTGCGTTACTAGCAATATTACTTTATTGATTTGAAGTGAGAACTAGGAAAACGAGTATCTCCCATATTTATAACTGCGCTGAATATATTTCCAACATTCATGGATGCGGGAATTAATAACTGTTCCCTGTAGTTGCACACCTACAATTAGCATTTGTTAGTCGTGAATATTGAGCCCTTTTGCAGACTAACTGAAGATGTTTCTTTTATTCCACTATAGTCCAATCATCACTCATTTGCGTGCAGTGCGAAGTCGACAACCTGGTCGCACAAAAGGGCGTCTAATTTCCATTTTCCAGCATGACTGTTTAAAATTTTACAAACTTTTCAATTACACCTCAGCTTCTCCCGATTACATCGCAAAAAAATACGCTAAACATAACGATTGAGTTGACATGGGCGCGCTTTCAGCCGTAGAGAGGCATGGTGGACAAGGTCGTTAAGGCAGGGTAAACTGGAAGGGGTCGCTAAGAGTGTCACTGTGATTTGGGTTGATGGGGAGAGACGGTATTGGGGGTTCCGCTGGGTGGCGTCTGGCATGATGGGTGGTGAAGAGGGCCGGGTGCGGGCATTGGTAGAGAAATGCATGAGAAAGGTCGCTGCTATCGTGGGTCTGACAGGCTGAGGTGTTTATCGGGACCTTTGTTGTCTTGATTGAGTTATTTCTCGTAGTGATACAAGTGAGTGAACTTAAAGAAAAATCAGGTCGAGGTAAGTTTATTCAAACCTCAGTCACCATACATTAAATATTCACTGCCAAAGATTATGACGAGCAATATTACCGAAATTATTAGCTAGTTAGGGTTGCGATACTTGTTACGATCCATATTTGTACGGTATTAAAAATATGTTATGATCAATCATAGTGTGGTGTCACGCATTTGTGACACCCTGTATTTACGAATGTTCATAAAAAGTCAATTCGGGAGCTCACGAGTCAGTTTAATACATATTCAACACATAAGTAATTGTCTTGTAAAAAGTTACGTTTAATTTATATGTTCTCGCTCAAAACCTTACGAAAAACATAAAGGTAAATTTAAAAGAAGCGCTATCAATAAACCTGTGTTGTGACCTCATTCCTGGTCAGGCCGGAGTCGACTGGCAGACGAGCTTACCGAATATTACAGCAATGAATGAGTTCAGCAGAGGAAATGTGAATGCAACGGAAACGGGTAAGTACGAGTATTTGTCTTCAACGCGTCGCGAACCAACACTCAGCACATCTGGGCACGTCAGAACACATTTCATCATGACAGGAAAGACACATATGTCGTCAATATAGGCTTGTTCTTCAAACAAGAAGCGTTTATTTTACGGCTCGCTAAAAAACAAGCCCTTAGAGAGCACTAACGATACCGAAATACGAAAATAACAATTAAAAACACAAAATTCTTAAACAAAAATGAATAAATCTTGTTCAATTTTTTTAATTATTCTTACAACAAATGTATCGCAATGTAATATTACTCAAGTTTGTATGTAATAGATGAACAAATCTTCACTACTCATGTGTTGAGGGTAAATTTTCCAAACTGTAACTCTTAATGTGAAGAGTAATTATCTACGCAGACAGACTGTTGCAATCTACAATCTACTACAGGGACGCCCTCATCTACCCAGCACTGCAGTGGTGCCCTCATCTACCCAGCACTGCAGTGGTGCACTCATCTACCCAGCGCTGCAGTGGTGTACTCATCTACCCAGCACTGCAGTGGTGTACTCATCTACCCATTGTCTCATCAGTAAATTTATCTCCCCTGTAAAGAATCAGTATCTTGATACAATCATTACTCTAGTAGCAAATCGATGCACCACTGTACAAGTATTTTGAATAATGCATGTCTAAAGTAGTAGTAAATCACTACACTAATAACACATTTACTGCAACAACATATGACCTACACGTTTACTGCAGCAACATATGTTCTACACATTCACTGCAGCATTACATGACCTACACACATTGCAGCAACATTTCACCTACACATTTATTTCAATAAAATTTGATCTACACATTCACTGCTGCATAAGATTACCTACACCTTCACTGTGGCAAAAGATGAACTACACATTTACTGCAGCAACACATAACCTTCACACATTCACTGCAGCAACATCTGATGAACACATTCACTGCAGCTACATTGACCTTTACACTCATTGCAGCAACATTTTGACACAGAAATAAATAAATAACCCCAAAGAACTACATCAAAAAATGTGCCTCAAACTAAACAGTGATAGTACTTTTCAATAGTATTTTGAAGTACACAAATGCTAGATAAATTGACAAGCACTATGTAAGTAAGAAATGTATGCTTACTATTGTAACCAGGGTTGCAGTCAGAAGGAGTTGGGGTCAAACTCACAGGAATGCTAGGAGTCTGAGTCAAAGTTAGATTTTTTTTATCCAACTCTGATTCCTGACGTCAAATTAAATTATTTTTTAATATGATTTGTTTGTTTTTATCAGCTACACAAGCAAACACTCAAGAGCTCTCCTTTGACTAATTATTATTAACCTTTTGTTGTCTTTTATCAATTACTTTGAATCAAACTAAATTTACCCTTGATATCTTTATTCACTTTTAGTCAACAAAGCATAGTAAACATCTCATAAGATGAATAAATATGTACTGCACACTATCAGTCATTAGAATTAGTTATGCAAGTTAATTATGTGAATCATTTTAAATATTAGCTAATAGATTCTATTCATTTTAGTTAAAATGTATAATAAGTATATTAAAACTATTCTTAACAATAATTATCAAGACATTATAAAAAGAAATTTGCAAAAACTTTACAATAGCTGGCCATCTGCACTCATACATCATAAACAACAAATTCATACATTTAATAGCGCTTGCATAGAAATATGAATGATGCTTCAGAGAAAAAAATATGCAGGTCTACATTCTAGGCTATAGACCAATAATAAAAAAAGTAAATACATACTGTCAAGTAAATAGTCTACAACAATTTGAACCTGTTACAAAGTTCCAATTAAGTATAGAAGTTGGCAAGGAAGCAATTAAATAGAGCAGCCTAAATATTAATAAAAAAACAAAAGAAAAAGAAAATAGTTTATTCCAAAGTTGGTCACATACAAAGTATAAACCTTTTGGTTTTTCAGTTAGTAAAATGGAAAAAATACATCATTCAGAATTTATATCTTTAATAAATAAACTTCAATTATAACAGACTATACAGAAATTGTCTTTTAATTGAGGAGTCTGGAGATTTTACAGTTCTAGGAGTCAAAGTCAAAATTTTTGTTATCCTAAAACCCCATCTACACTCCCAAACTCTCCATCAAACACAAACACACTAAAATGCAAACAAAAACAAACTCTTCTGAATCGTGTCCAGACTGTGCATTTGGCTGCATGAAGTTGTACAAGTGCAGAATGTAACAATTTGAAACAATGTAAACAAACTGCACTGCTCCTTGAATTTGTGTATAGAGTTTATGTATAATAGTATTTTAATTTTATATCTTGGCAGTTGATAGTCATAAAGGTGTTATTTTTATACAAGTAATTAATTTTTAATCGTGTTTGTAAAATCTTAAGCTGTAGATCTTCTAGCAATGCCATGCTGGTGGGTTGCCAACTACTATTAATGCAGCTGCCAGCTACTTTTCATGCTAAATTAACTAATCCTTCATTTAAATAGGCTCATAGGATAATATTAAACAATAATCAGATGGATAAATTACCAAAATAATCATTTCCTATCAGATCAACAATTCATTTGCACAATGTATACATAAACAAGCAAGTGTTCACTGTTTTTACAAAAGTTTGTGTTCAAGTTTCCCAACCCAATGGAAATCACAAACACCAAAATCTGCCAGCCCATGTCTTTGTGTTTGCGGACCAAATTTGCTCCAGAGATTGATAGTGCAGACGGGGTTTAAGAGTCAGAGTTGGGCTTTACACCTTCCTACTCCGCAACCTGTGCTGTAACCCACCATAGTTCTATATTCACTACCAGAAACAATCCTGTTATAGATGCCCAACAGTATAACTCCTACAAAGACCATGTAATTAGATCATGCCATCTATCTATAACATTATTCTGTTTGTCACTTCCTTCCTTCCTCCGGGGTTATGCTTTATAACTTCTGACTATACATAGCCATGTAAATGCATGTAGTACCTCGGCTACAAACTCGGATATAGATCCGCTCGCTTTGCTGGATGTTCAGAATGAATTTTATTTTTTCTTTTGTTGGTGTTGCACAACCCATATAATAATAGAGCAAAAAGGCAAAGAGCTGAAGCTGCAAGGATTAGGATGAGAAGACAGAGAGAGAATGTCATAGGACTTTCTGGATAGAAGGCACCAGCCTCCTCAGGAAGAAGCAGAAGCTATGAGCATTGGTGAGCAAGAAGATTATTTAGAAAATGAACTAAGTTTGTTTCAAAACAGGATTGATAGCATGACTTAAGAACAAAGACAACAATATCTACAAAATCACAGAATCTTTTTGAAACAGAATTGAAAATATTTGAATGAAGAAGAACACCTTATATACTAACAAAATTAAAGAGAATTATTTTGCATTAAAATAGAAAATATAGACAAGGATGAACATGATAGATATTTGCAAAACCAAAGGGAAAGATTTCGAAATAGGATGGAAAACATGAATGAATTACAACATGTACAGCAGCAAGATCTTCAACACACACAACAGTGCAAGAGAAGACATGGTGTGCCAATAGGAATGAATAACATTGAGGCTGTAACTTCATAAATATCTGGGATTTATGGATAATGAATGTAAGCATTGTGAAGCTGTAAAATTTTCCAATGAAAAATGTAATTGTTCATTCTCTTTTGTGTCATTTGGTGTTCAGATTTCAACACCACCTGGTCGAGGACCATATTGCTTCAGAATTCAAGGTCAAACACACTGCAATATCACAACATTGCACCCTGCAGAAGATTGCCCAAAGTACGGTCAACTGTACCTAATTGATTCAAACGAAGCCGTCCATCATAGATTGAATGCACCACAAAACTCTGAGGAGACATAAGAAGGTGCATTCAGGAGACATAAGAAGGTATAAACCTTCCTACTACTGATGAGATTGCCGTAGTATTTACTGGCGAAAATGGTACTCCTCCTGAAAGTAGAGACATTGTAATATATCCCAGAGATGAGGCATTGGGAAAAATTCCATACCCTTCATGCCATCTAGATCCAATGAGGTATCCAATTTTGTTTCCACACGGAGAACTATGATGGCACTGTGAGCTCCAATATGTCAAACCTTATAGAACACATGTTCAAAACAGGATCACAATGCAAGAATATTATTGATATAGGATTGCACTACGAGGAGGATTTAGCATAATTCCCAAGGCTGCAAAATTGTTCCAGCAGTATGTTGTGGATGCATATGTTGAAGTAGAAGGCTGTTGCCTACTGTTTTTGATAATAAAATAATCAACTTGTGCAATGGGACAAGACTAGAAGTTTAAGCCATGCATAAGCACTCCATCAAAGCTA
The DNA here is from genome assembly GCA_014899125.1 of Orchestia grillus. Lineage (NCBI taxonomy): Eukaryota > Metazoa > Arthropoda > Malacostraca > Amphipoda > Talitridae > Orchestia > Orchestia grillus. Next base: position 16,622 of record VOMN01141204.1, read on the forward strand.
AACTTGCTACTGGTTCCCTTTCCAGCACACGTGTTCTCATCCCGTTTCCAAAATTTACATTTTGTTCTGGAGTACTTTATAACATCAAAATTTGGAAATGATCCCTGCAAAGCTGACTGCACAATGGGCAAAAAAAGAAAATATTTTATGAAGCACTTTTTTTACCTGAAAAAGGTTTTTTAAAATGTTATAAAATCAATTTAGAACGGTTCTAATCAAGTACTGTGACTGCATTGCACATGGGTACGTGATTCAGGATGGAGCTTACGCTTGCCTCATACCAGCTCAGGCCACGATCCAGCTTCAGACTCGTGTGCAGTGCAACAGTCACAGCACTTGGTGAGTATCATTCTAAATTGATTCTATAATATATTCGAAATATCTTTGCAGGTTATATAAATGGCACTCTAAAAATGATACTTTTTATTTTATTTTCATCTCTCAAATCAAACCATTGAGTTTGAGGCAATTTCCCCAACACTTTCTGGCCTACAATAATAAAACACTGCTCAATGTGCACTTTTAATGCAAGAAAAATTACATTGATTTTTGAAATCTTGAAAACTTAAAATCCATTGATAAAAATAAGAAATAGAAAAATTGAAGAAAAAAATTCCCTTTTCAAATCTGCACATAAAATTCTTTTCCAGCATGGAAACACATACCTACTTTTTATATCTCATTTTCTCGTGAAAAATTGAAAGTACCAAGAGCCAAATTTGTAAGTGATCTGTGAAATAAGTGAAAAGTAAAAATACATGATGGCTTCCTCAATAACAACAGATGATTTCTCACAGGTAAGCTATAGGTGAGCAATTATCATTACCATTAAGAATATAAAAATATATTTTTAGAAAAGTTTCCTTCAGACATACTATAAATGAAAATTATTTGTTACTGTAGCATGTAACTGATGGCTGAAATTTCAAAAATTCTTACTATGATTTCAAGTGCTTGTAAATTTTAACAAACTTCAGTGCCTTGCACTTGGCCTGTTCCTGATAACAAACAAGGCCAAAAAACATAAAAAGATGCACTCTGTGGAGCCTGTGCTAGCTAGAAACGAGTGGAGGTCAGACAACTTGCAACGGCCACCCGGAGGCTTATGGCTGGTCCTCTGGTGAACTTTGGCCTGCTTGAGGCTAATTAATTTCCACCATTTTTGCTGTATCTTTCTTAAAAAAAAGAGCATATTTTGACAATTTTCAGACTATATAGGCAGGGTACAAGGTACTGCTGTTAAATTTGAAATAGATCAGAGAAACCATGTACCATGTACTCACTAAAACTCAAAAAGTAAAATGTCAACTACCTACTGCTTTTTTTAAACCCTGGACAGGTTATGCACAGCTCTGCAGAAGTTCTCAATCTTGTTTTAATTTATGTAGTATTATCTCAAAATTGAAATACAAAAAGTAGGCAGTATCTTAACCCAATGTTATTATTTTAATATATCAATTCTCATCACAACAGAAATAGTACCTTGACCTAAAATTGATCACTGCAATATCTCAATCCATCAGTCGTCATCCAACACTGATCAGCCTACCACTCATTTTAGTAATAAGCAACTTGTAAAGAGGATTGCAGTAGTAGTTCAATAAGCAACTATTTGACAAGGTGGTGATGCATTCACAAGAATCAGCACTTTCAGCAGGAATTGGCTTCAAGACACAATAAAAATTGACTATACCAATGCGAATTCCTGCTACAGGGTATTATAATGTACAATTTATTAGGAACAAGAATAATGTTGATTTTGTTTTAGTGTACTCTGAAGCTAAAGCATATAGTTGGTTGTCTGTAAAAGCAGGGCAATCAGGATAAATTTAACAGTAATTCAATTCATTTAAATGAGATTGGTTGGAGATATTTAATAAAATTACATATCTATGAAATTTATTTTTGAGGATTCATACCAGTGACCACAGCAAAACTGAATGATAGGAAACCACTTGAAAACTAGGAGAGAATAATCTGTATTATAATGATCCACAAAGGTCATAAAATAATAAAATTAAGGATGCTGCTTAGTGATTTGTGAACTCTGTAAAAACAATCAGGCATGAACTGGAGAATTGCAATGAAGACTATGAAGCTGTAGCTAATAGTAAGGAATATTATAGGCATTTTGATTGTGTTCATACAGCAAAATTCATTGAAAATCTACAGGAAAGAATTGAACAAGAACCTTGGCATCAGAATCCAGGCTTTGTCACGTACATGATTTGGAAGTTTCAAACCATACAATGAAACTGGCACTAAATGAAGACAAGGTGTGTTTTTACATAGGATCACACACAAAAACACAGGAACTGTCATGAAGATAGCATCACATATCAGGGTTACAGTTGACATTACAGTGCATGGTGATTTCAGTTTCTCTTTGAGTAACCATTATTAACATTACATCAGCATGCATTAATATTTATACTGACTAAGATGTTGAAGATTTTATCTTCTTCTTCTGTAACATTAAGGCATTTTCTAGAGAAACTGGCCCTGAGCACATCATATTTTAGTAATACTTCAATAATAAACAGTATCAATCAGGAAAGGCAGCTTCTAGTTATAATGTGTAAATAAACTTCAGGATAATTGTCACTTTATCAGTTAAATCTTTATAAAATAGTTTTAAAATATTCAGATTTGATGTGGGTAAATAAAAATAATTAATAATAAAGAATTGCTGTTGGCCAAACATAAGAATTGGCATTCACACAAATTTTGGAATTTGTACATTACTACCATCAGCACTACTATTGACTCTAGTAGTCTCACAAGGTGCAATACAGCTCCAAATAAATTTTCAACTGATGTTGACATTGTAGAACACTGACCTTAATTTTTGCAATTTTTCATGTTCCTACTCCTTGTTTCTGTGTAGGATTTCTAGCTCAACAAATTTTAATTGTAGCAACAAATTTAACTCAACCATGAAATTCAATCACAGCCTTGATCTGGCTTAGGAACCTAGAGCAAGCCAATTTTAAAATTCACTGGGAAGGGTTTTAAATATTGCCTTAATTCTATCTATCAGCAGGGCTTATACAATGTGGGCACGGCAACTGGTATCTTTTTTAAACATGATCTATTCATAGCAGTGTATTACATTAAAACCAAGGAGTCAGAAGGCCAAATTTATGAAAAATTTTCCAAACCAACCATTTTCTAATTTTCCCAGAGATGTGGTAAGGAGTTGAATCATGCCAACATATACATGGTCTAACATTAGCAGCCCTTGTTACCTGGGCTCAACTACAGTGTTTAGCAACTCCACATAGCTATCTGAACGCCTGAGACCCTCTTTGAAAGAACTATGGATGAATCATATCACCCTCAGTATAGATATCGAAAAAGTCATACTTCAACACACTGACTGCAATACGATGGACCAGTGGGTCGTTTTGTCCCTAGGAAAATAATATCACCGCAGCCAACGTGTTAAAGGAACTCAGTCTACATAAGATGAGATGCATCCTTTAGATTTTATGCAAGTCATTTGTTATTTCCATTATTGTGTTCTTGATCCCCACAAATAATTTTCCCATCAGAAATAAATCAAATTGTCTCTAGTTTAACAGAATGTTTCACTTTGCCATCACTAGGCAATTATCTCAAGCCTCTTCTATGAGCAGTTGACCTAAGATGCTTGTATGAGTAATAGCAAAGGTCTTCATTGGGTGCCAGTCTGATGAAAAAGGGTAAAAAATCCAAATCAAGCACCAGACCCTACATTCCGATGCCAGCTCCAACATTTTTTTGGAAGATTTTTTAAATTTTGCATTACAAGCCCAATTAGAATGTCTTTATGTTACTTCCAATAATCCTTGGCCTCGTAATCTTCATTGCAATTCTTCAGTTCATACCTGATTGTTTTAGTTTTTGAGGAGCACAGAGCAGCATCCTCAATTCCATTATTTTTACAACTGGCAGGAATCATCGCAATGCAGGTTAGTTTCTTCCAACTTTTCAGTGACATCCTGTCATCCATGCTTGCTGTCATTACATGTAAAACTATAAGAGGAGCAAGCTTCTAAATGATGCATGGCATAAGTAGATATTTCCAACTAATCTGAAAAATAAAGAATTGAATTACTACCAAATTCATCCTCATCTCCTATACTTCTTCCTTCCTTAATATCAACGACATAGAAAAGGACACACAATTATTTTGAATTTGACAAGAAGTTATTTTCTGTTTTACATGCAATACCATCAATCAGAAAAATGCAGATAAACCTAATATTAAATGTAAAAGAATGAAATTAAGATCAAGAATTTCCACATTAGAGAATATACTACTGATCAACATTGGTTAAGTACAATGCTAAGAGAAGAATTAACAATTTTTACTATCACATATGGTATATTCAGATATTGCAGTGTATTTTTTCCTAAGAAGAAAAAAGGGAGTGCTGAAGAACTGCCTCCCTCACATAGTCACTGTTTCAATCTACACACAAACCCCCCAGTCAGAACTAGTCAATCCTGCATCTAAAGGCTAAGCACTTCACCATTGATACCTTTCCTATCTTCAAGTGTTACACATACCAAAAAGTTCAACATCTACGACAAAATTAATCCATTTTAAAATTTAAATAATTGTGATGATAAATAATGCTGAAATTTGAAATTTTTTGCTCCAAGGTTTTCAAATAAAAGGTTGTTGATCTGTCCCACATTTGTCAAATAATAAGATACCAGAGTTGGCACAGTCAACAGCTGTTATTACTTGCTATTTATCTGCTGACTCTGAGTCAATATATTCTATAGTAGTAATGACTTCCTGATGAGATGATGATTTTTTTCAAGACATAATCTAACATACCAGAAAATAGAGTGCAGTACATAATAAATTAATCATGCTACTGCATTGTTTAGAGGCTCTGCAGTACAGAATCATGTAAGCTCAAGCTACTCAACAATTAATTTTTATTTGACAATGGGAAAATAGATTTCTACTGTTCAAGCTTGACTATGAATATTTTTAAACCCTACACCCATAAATGAGCCAGTCTAGTGCAAGGAATCAAATGCAAATGAGGCACTCACCTAGCACTTGAGATGCACAGCTAGGGGGATGGCCCGCTCTTCATTCTCTTGAGCTCTGCCTGCCACCACCAACTGCAGAGCCATACCAGTGTGGCTGAACTACTTGCAGCAGGCAAGTTGATGGGCGTCACTGGTCGTAACTGAACTTCAAGCTAATAGCATGCTTTAATATAATGATGATGCTTTTTTAGAGAATGGAAATAATACCAAACATCTAAGTGCACTGTAAGCTTAACACCTAGAAAGGGAAAACGAATTATACAAATATAAAAATGTCAAGAACTACAAACCATAAGTGATGTGTACACAAACTGTGAGTTGATTTGTAATTTGAAAATATACATTGACTGCATATACATACATTTTCACACATTGAGTTAAATAAATTTTACAACAGTACAATTTTTAAAAATGACAAGTTGTATCATTTCTTTCATATGATTTTTTATAAATTTTACTTTTCAAAAATTCTTATAAACGCTTCAACAACAAATTTTTAAATTATTCGATTGCTTATATTTCTGAATACAATTGTAATAGTGTACTACAAGTTTATTTTACCAATTTTCTCAAAAATTATGCTTATTGTATAGATAAAATGCTTATGAATAATACTTTAAGAAATAGCATTTGATGACAAGTTGAATGAACTGAGACACATTTGAAGTGCTCACTGGCATCACCATCAAGCGGACAGATGTTTTGCAACATGATTACTTTTACGTTTCCATGAATAAAACTTTAAATTCAGCAATTTAAAATGATTTCATCCATTATTTCTCACACAAGCATCATTCGACGAGTGCAACGGGTCCGACGAGTGCAACGGGTCCGACGAGTGCAATGGGTCCGACGAGTGCAACGGGTCAACGAGTACAATGAGTAAAGTGACTACAACGAGTACTAGTTGTATGTTGTTCAGCTTAACTCACTAATTTCTCAAATTCTAGGTAAATCTTTCTTGCGTAGCAAGTTCACTAGGAATGAGATAGCAAAGAAAAATCGCAAAAACATTTAGTTCGAACGTTTCGAGGATGTGCTCATTTTCAACGAAATCGGTAATTAGCATTTTTTTATTCAATCAATATGCCCAATAACGACGTTCGTTAGTCGAACTAAACGACGTTCGACGTTATTCGACGTTCGAACGTAATGTTTTTACGATTTTTTTTTGCTATCTCATTTCTCAATTTCTCACTGAATTAATGGCTTTTCATATTGTACCTGGATTTGCCATCAATGCAAAAAACCTTATCTTGACTACCTTCATTTGTTAATAGAAAAGTCCCAACAATGGATGAATTTTGAGAACTTGGTGCAATCCCTTGAAGTCAGTACATGACTGGCCAATGTGACACATTAGAGCATTGAAGTGTGTTTGTTCAAAATTTTATGCAATTAATTTCAAGCCTTCACATAGATACTCCTATTTATTTTTTCAATTCTTCTATAGTGCTGATCTACACTTCTGAAGACTTTTTAAACACTTTAAAATCAATTTTTTTTAATTCCCACATAAGATGGAAAATAAATTTATAATGGCAATTTACCACAAATAAACTTGCGATGAAAGTTCATGTCGAGTCTTCTGGAAAGCCAGCAATACACCAAGACCACGGTAGTAGTAGTAGAAGTAGTAGTAATAGAAGGAAATAGTTAAGATAGCAGCACTTAAGCAACTTGAGCTATCTTTTAAGATGTGTTCCTCCACATATACCTTGTGCATCAAACAGTTAAGAAAAAAAAAAGAAAGAATAGTCAACAAAGAAGGCATGAAAATAACAATAGCAAAGTAGGTACAAGTAAGTTGTAGTGATCTATTGCCTATGGCCTATCCTATGCCCCCTGAGGGGAAGTAGGTACAAAAGATTAAAGTCCCACAAGCCAAGTTGGGCCTGAAGTAAAGTAATGAGGTAAATATTTACTCTTCTATAACTAACTGCACAGAGTGTCCTGTCCTATTCATTGCAAAACTTTCATTTTTGTGTCACTGGATAGGAATTTTTCTCTTAAAGGAGAAATCCATTTTTGAAAGGTTTATGGCAAGAAAAATGCAAAAAATTAGTCTATATTGTACAACCTGTCTTTTGCTCATATGCTCCCTCCTAGTTCTGTTAGGGTTACATTGGAATTATGTCTGGGTTACATTATGTTATGATAGATCAGGTAAGGTTAGGATAGACTAGGATAGATTTGGTTCATTAGCTGTACACAATACAGTAGTGATATAATACTGGTAGTCAGAACATATCAAAATGTAGCCTAAATTTCTATAGAGTTTGTGCTATTATTTTGTATAAGCATGGAAACAGTTTAATATCATTCAACATACTTTTTCTGTCTTGAAACCTTTCACAAATAAATATCTCCCACCGAGAAAAAATTCATATACAATGACACTAAAGTGAAGGGTGTACAATTAATAGGATGCTCTGTGCAGTTGGCCACAGTAAAGTAAATGATAACCCCTATGAGTGGCCCCAAAGGGCCAATACCATGGAAAGAGAACCACAACACACTGAAGAATTACCATACTGTAATTCTTTACATGTCCTCATAAGATACATTTGCTTGTTATATGATTTCTAAGTATTTTTAAAGAATGCATTTAACGTTATAATTTATTGGATTTGATGTAATCTACTCTTTCAAATAGATAAGAAGACAAAGCTCTCAACAATATCAGTAATTTACATTTAAGTTAACATTTACTTCACTGCACTTAATTACACAGCTAAGCATAGAACATTCTAGTTGCTGTGTATGCTTCATGTTAGTCATTAGATAGGAATTTTTCTAGGTGGCAGAAACCTAATAAAAAAAGGTTTTTGAAGCATAGAAAAAATTATACTGAAAGATATACAACCATTTCCATAATTGAGCAACATAATAATGTACACTTCATAAATTTGGGCAACATTTTGTACACTCAACCAGCATTATCCCACTAGGTTGTGTAAACTAAACAAACCTATCCTAATCTACCCTAAAATTACCTTAACCTAACATATCTGGGAGGAAGCATAGGAGAGGGAGCCAAATAGTACATTCTAAACTAGTTAATCACAATTGTCTCCTGCCATAACCTTTCAAAAATAGGTTTTTGCCACTCTGAAAAGCAAACTCCTATCTAATGACACCAAATGAAGCCAATAAAAATATAATGAATAAGACACTTTGTGCAGTTGCTTGTATTGAATCAACATAAACTCACAATTTCAAACATCAAAAATAAATCAAAGATATCAGCAATCAAATAATCAGGGATATTTGATAAGACACCCAATATACATAATTCCCTCAACACTTTAACCAAAGCTTGTTATGATGAAATTTCTAAGTAAACCTGACTCAATATAAGAACTTGAAAAATTGCTCAAAATCAGCTTCCCCTTGTTCATATGAAATTACATCTGAATTAAATATGATAGTAATATTAAATACCATATATATAGCAGTATACAGTATATTAATATATATCATGAGTAAAGGCCCGTTTTAGTTACTTTGATACTATTTCTAAAATAACAACACCTACTTCATTATATCACATTCAGGAGACAAAAGTATCAAGCTTTGTTTGGGAAACATGTGAAAAATTTCCCTACTATGTAATCAATCTTTCCTAATTAATGCAGATCACTTTTCATGAAAATTTTACCCAATGTATAAACTTATAAAACATAAATTTAGGGAAAAATGATCATTAAAAAATTTAAAAACCCAACAAAAATTTCACTTTAATCTCTTCATTTCTTATCAGTAAACAAGAAAAAACTTGGCTTATTCCACAGTAGTAGGGTCACAATGATTTTTTTGCTGGAAGTGCCAGGAAAATAGCATTTAAAAAATAACCTATAACGAAATTACTCTACGTCAACTTGGCCACGCTTTTTAAAACGTCTCTTATGCACATGAAGACGCGAAGACGAATCATAATTATTCTTCATAATCACTCCCACAGATTACTTTCGAACTGTCAGGATTTCATAGGCGTATGCTCAGCCCACGTGACCCAGAGCAAGGGTTTAGTCATGATTAGACAACACTGTAAGGCCGCTAGGGAACAACAGGAACAGAAGGAAAATCGTTTGAAAATAAAAAATATCGTGTCTTTCTTCAACTTAGTTCTGAAACTAAAACGAGATCTTGAACCCTAAACCCAAACTAAAGAAAATATCAGTTAATAGTTCTTGGGTACAATCAATTCATATCCTGAGAGAATAACATCATTCTTTCCGAGTGTCTTTTTATTTTGCACCTATTCTTTCTACGGACTTTATATTACTTTCAAATTAAAGG